>SNQJ01S0159349.1:0-21269 GCA_010110895.2 Picea sitchensis | reverse complement strand
CGGGATTTCGGGTTTCTCCTTAACAACTCTAAGTCGTCGATTCTCTTCCTCTTGAAGAGTTCCTCCGCTTCACCACCTTTGGCCTGTATGAACTCCACTGGAGTCTGCTCCCACAGCGACACAAAGGTATTCTTCCAGGTCTGTTCCTGAGATGCTTACAAGGAACTATCCCTCCTGAGCTTTTGTCTCTCTCTGACTCCTTCAGAGACTCCTCGCGTTCTTCCTGTGCTCAACTTCCAACAGCTCTCAAAGCGTTAAAGTCGTTTAGACCTGTGTCCTCCTGCTAACACAGTCCAGTCCTCCTCCCCTCAGACTTGGCTCTGCGACTTCAATTCGACCTGCACTCACCTGCACAGTTCGAATAACCTAATTCACTCTGGCAACCCGAGCACAAAATTTTAACTGTCTAGCCCCCTCTACGCACTCTATGCGGAGGAATTCGACTGCACTCTATGCAGGAATCTCCTGGCTCAAACAGAGAAACAATTGAAACTCATTCTCTCAGGTTTCTAACCTGATATGCAATCACATAAGAAGCATATAGAAGATAAGCATAAAAAGAAGCAAGTATGCAAAAGCATAATATCAACAACACAAAGAGACTAAGCACATCCATGGATTTGAATAAAAGATTTCCTATTAATTCAATGTCTATACATGGAGTTTCTTCACAAGCTCTCTGCTCTGCTCTTCTTTCTCTTCTAATGCTGAATAATAATCAATTACACAAGGAGGGTGCCTATTTTCATTTTCCCTCCTGGAAGATGAAACTGTCTAATCTACATCTAACCCTATCTACCAGCATTTAAAACTGTTAAATGCATTCTTATCTACATTATATTACAAATGCGCTCACTTTGAATGCCTTTAGTTAAACGGCGGCGCAACAATACCAAGGTAAAATTCAAAATATGAAATTTGTTGGCTTGTCCAACTGTCATCTTCTTTCTCCTCACGCTGGTTCATTTGAGGAAGTGTGGATGCTCCTGCATCAGTGTGTTGGACTTTAACGTCAATAGAAATCCCTAGTGTGTCATTGATATTCTCACACCATGGAGGATCAGGAGCTTCGTCAGTCGCGAAGGCTTCTTGGCCTACCGCCGGTTGATATGAATCCACCCCTGCCACCTCTAAGGCGAAGAATAGACCAACAAGGGTCTTTTTAGATGACCGGGCCACAGGAAACTGTACCCGAACCATATCTGAGAAGATAACATTTGATTCCGGAGGAACCAACCATGTTTTACCTTGGAGAAGAAGTTCTTGGTCCATATAACCCTTCGATAACTAATCTATTGACACCCATCATCGTACAGGTTAATCCTTACAAGTGTCAAGTAGTGTCACAAGCAGCGATGACGATAAATGTTGCTACCTCTTTAGGGAATTCTCATACTCCCTCTACGAATGTCACTACAGGGGGTTTTCCACCTCCTAACCAACCGTCTCTGATTCGGACCACTACGATCTCGAACACCTCTACCTCAGGAAATGGTCTGATTCCATCTATGCCAGAGATCACTACTCCTTTCACCTAAAGTGAGATAGGCCCTCCGTTCTCATACAGGATGCCTAGATTTGATACAAACTCTGTCCTTTCCTACTCCACTCTACAAACTTTAGGTCCGGGGAAGGGAGATCAAACGCTCCTATGCAAGGATCCATGGGGGGCACTTCTTCTCCCTATAATGCTTTCCCTTATGGAGGGGGTCATATACTTCCTTCATCCCCTTCGCTTGGCAATGCTCACCAACACTCCACCGGGCCAAACGTAAACTATAGTTCACTTGCAGAAGGTAGTAAATGACTTGCTTATTATATCATGCTGGTAGATTTGACACTATTTTTTTTGTTTGGCACATTTGGTAGCAATGCATTATCCTCAGTTGTCTTCTTGGCCAGGGGCAACCCTAGTTTTGGATCACAAAATCCTGCGCAGGGTACACACCTCTCAAGGACCTTGGAATCTGTGGTAGGGATCAGTCCCCTCATTAGGGATTTCGATCAGGGGAAACCCCTTCCATAGCCACTCAAACCCTAGGTAGGGCTCATGACCTATGCCTATCAAATCGGCAGGGGGCAACCCTTTCCAGAATCCTTGGAATACAACGCAAGCCAAACCCTCCACATCCTACTACAGGAGTCAGCCGATGAAATCTCAACAAGTGCAAAATATATATGCTAGTCATGGCCATGGGTTTTACTATAATCCTGATCAGCAACCTAACTTTTCCTGGAAACCTGGTGCCAACCAAAATATAGACTCCTTTTTCCCTGGTTATAATCAGCAACCCAAATTACTATTTCTAGAAAATTTGTACTTGCCAGACTTGACAAGGTTATTACATAACCCTATCTATCACGATCCGTGTTGGATTCCCATGTCAACCAAGTTGCCTTTGGAAATTCCAAAGTTTGAAGCTAAGCCTAATGAAGATCCAGGTGATCATGTGACTACCTTCCATTTATGGTGCTCATCCAACCCATTGAGAGACGATTCTATCCAGTTGTGTTTGTTTCAATGCACTCTCATTGGGAGTGATGCAAAATAGTACATTGAGCTCGATCGCTCAAGATGCTCTACCTTTGGCAAATTGGAAATGGCTTTCTTAAACCATTTTCAATTACCTGTGAGATATGATGTCGACACTGAATTCTTGGCCAACTTTGAGCAGACAAAGGTGGACCATATCTCCGATCACATCCGAGAATGGAGACACTGGAAGAGTTTGATAAAAGTACTAGTCCCACCACAATTCCTACTTGATTGGTTCCTACAGTCTTTGTTACCTCAATTATCCAAATATGTAGCAACGTCAGGGGTCTTTTCATAAGAAGAAGCGATAATGAGAGCTCAACCGCTAGAACTAATTTACTCTCAGTCTGGTTTACTTTACGAAGTTTTTCCATATGCACCGTGGTCGATACTTGATAAGACCGAACATAGATCTGGACCACATGCCGATGGTATTGTTGGTTCAGCACAAACAAAGCCTGTTGATCAGCTGTTGAATCAATTGCAACAGTTGTCAATACAGCAGATAGTGGCTAGCCAGACCACAGGTTCAGCTGCTCCCCCTACTCAAACGTTGGATGTACATTGTGTGCAATCGAAAAAGCTGAAGGCCACCCAACAACCTAACGGAAATAAGAAACAATTAAATAAGGGTAAGGGGGATAAGAAACCTACCAATAATGTTGGTAAGGGAAACACAAAAAATAATAAGTCGAAGTATTTGTGTAACCTTTTCACATAAGACCATCTGACTCACCTATGCCCTCATCTTGTGAAGACCCAAAATTTATTATCACAGCAACAGCCTATCATGTTAACAAACCCATTTCCATATGGACAAAATTTAACTCAAGCCTCTTTGAGTGCGAAAGGGGGCAATCAGATACCCCCTCCATCTTTGAGTAATCCTTTGTCTGCGAATGTGTATATGATGAAAGGTAGCATTGATATAGAAACTAAGACACATGACTACGGAATGCCAAACACCTCTGAGAAGAGTAAAGAAGTTGAAAACCCATCTATTCCTCTCTAGATCGAGAAGACATTGGGAAAAACAATGAAACACATCCCAAAAGGTGATTTCAAGAAATATTCCCACAATCCAAATGCAAGGCCCCCCATAACTACTTTGTGGTGGAGGATTTGTCTCAAATGCCTTATGCAATGTCCACTTTGGAGGTCCTCCAGAGATTTCCTTCCTAGAGAAAGGCTCTGTTAGCTACCTTAGGATCTTCTGAGACTTGTAATTTTGGAACGATCATGCTTGATACGATTGACTTAAAACCTCATCTCCCTTACCACTTGGCATTTCAGATAGTAGTGGCTTACACCATGAAAAATTTTACCCGGAACATTTTCTGCATAGTGGTTGATGAGGGTGCCTGAACATGAGTGATGTCATTGGCATGTTGGAAGGCCATTTACTAGCCCGTTTTGTCTTCGTCATCTACTCTTCTTACCGCTTTGGATAGTTGTTTGTTCTGACCACATGGAATCATCCCCTCTTTCCCCATGCAGTTAGGGGGGAAGACCATGTGCATAGAGGTTGAAGTGGTTGATGCATCTCTTGACCACAATCTCTTGTTAGAAAGGAGTTGGACCTATGCTATGCAAGTAGTGGTTGCTACAACTGTCTGGGTCTTATTTTTTCCACACGAGGGCCAGATCGTTTCCATTGATCATTTTTCTTTCTCCCGTCCTGACCTTTCATCGGGGGAATCCACGATCCTGATGATTGATAACCCTCAACCTAACATCATCAACATAGGAGTTGGTTTGTTCCCACCTTTGATGGGTGCTTTTGATTACTTGCCTCCTCTCGGCAACGTTAAGCTCATATCGACTATCCCTGACCAGCCTAAGGTAAAACAATTTCGAGTCTCATCATTTCGTATGACTTACTTTGATGATTTGTGGACTCTTCCTTCCCCATCAACCATGATGGAAGGTATAGGGCACCATGGCATGGACATGTCCTTGTCCGCAGTAGAGGTTTCATACTCTATAGTCCAACAAGCTTCCGTTGATCTTGATCTGACTCCCACACAAGAGTTTGATCCAGTTCTCGAGCCTACTTGGGCTCAAGGTTTCATCATCAATACTGATTCTTTAGACTTAGTCTTTCCCTCAGATGAGGTGATTACTAAGGTAATGACTAGTCCAGACAGACCCTGGGATAATCTCCATCATAGATCTTATTTCCTCCCAAAGTTAAGAAGAATTGAAGTAGGTGAATTCACTCTAACTATGACTGGAGATAGGTCTTGTCCTATCAATCCTTTGGCTATGAACATAGTTTACACTGAAGGAAATATGGCAGCCATCACTAAAAATGATACCCATTGATATCTCCAGAACCCCTGGCATCATGGAGAATGTTTTCGTCGGAGCGAAATTCTCCCCCGAGGAGATTCGAATCTACACTGATTTATTTAAGGAATTCCATGACATGTTTTCCTGGTCTTACGAGGAAATTCCAGGCATATATCCAAGAATCGTTGAACACAAAATCATGACATATCCTGACACTAAGCCAGTCCGGCAGAAGCTTTGTCTGGTTAATCGTAAGAAAGAAGAAACTATTAAGGCTGAAGTAGAGAAATTGCTCAAAGTATGTTTTATCTACCCCATCCAATTGACTCAATGGGTGTCAAATCCCATTCCAGTTGACAAAAAATAGGGTACGATTCACATATGTATGGACTTCCATGATTTGAACAAGGCCTGTCCAAAGGATAATTTCCCCATGCCATTTATTGGCTAGATAGTCGATGAATGCGTAGGTTGCGAGGCCTTTTCTTTCATGGATGGTTTTTTGGAATACAATCAGATACAGATCAAAACCGAAGACCAACACAAAACCACTTTCATTTGTCCATGGGGTACATTCGCTTATCGGAAGATTCCTTTTGGTCTGAAACATGCTGGAGCTACTTTTCAGTGGGCCACGTCTTTTTATTTCCACGATCTCAAACACATAGTCGAGGCTTATCTTGATGATTTAACATCATGATCTTGTAAGAGTGTTTATCATCCCACACACCTCTAAATTATCTTTGAGTGATGTCGCTACTACCGGATCCACTTGAATCCAAACAAATGCAATTTTTGCATGATGTCGGGTCATCTGCTAGGTTTCATAGTTTTGACAACGGGGATCATGATCGATCCTCTCAAGGTTGAGGCGATAGTTTAGTTGCCTCCCCCGTGAACAGTCCCTCATCTTTAGAGTTTAAAGGGAAAAGTGAACTTTTTACGGGCGTTTCATCGCAAACTATGCCGAGATCACAAAGGGTTTCATGCGTTTACTAAAGAAGGATGTTCCTTTTCATTGGGATGAAGTCGCTCAGTGCTATTTCAAAGCATTGAAACGTGCCCTTCTATCTACCCCTTTGCTTCGACCACCCAATTACAATAAAGATTTCTTATTGTATTTGGCTGCGACAGATTCGACCATCGGTATGGTATTGGTTCAAGAGGATGATTTTCTTGAAGAATACATGATTTATTACCTAAGTTGAGGCCTGGTTGGACTAGAAATCAATTATTCCGATGTTGAAAAACTTTCATTGGCAGTAATTCATGCTGTCCAACGGTTCCATCATTATATATTGTTTTGCAAGACCACCATCATTGCCATTGTGAATCCATTTCAATATGTGTTGACATGATGTGTAATTGATAGAAAGATCAGTAGATGGATAGTTATCCTAAGAATTTGACTTGGATTTTGTTTCGGCGAAATCCAAAAAGTCGTTGGTCTTCGCGGAACTCATCTTGGAACTTTCGATCGAATCAAGTGATGTTATACTTGAGGAATCACCTATTAAAGGAGACATTTTTTTTATCATGTCTTCAGACCCCTGGTATGGATATATACTAGTCTATCTCCAGACTTTGAAGTGCCCCACCTCTACTTCTTTTGATGAGCGTCGCCATATACGCCGTCAGGCCAAGAACTATCTCATACTTGAGGACACTCTGTATCACCGAGGTGTAGATTTCATCCTTCATTGGTGTCTCACACATGAGGAAGTGAAAATCATGCTTAACGATTGCCACACTGGAGCATGTGGCGGTCATTTGTCTAGGTTGGAAAAAGCCCAAAACATTCTATGAGCTAGTTACTTTTGGCCGACATTAATCAAATTTTATGTTGAATCGGTCAAGAAGTGCCACTCATGTCAGATATTCTCTCGGAAGATGAGGGAACACCCCGCTCCCATGTTTTCCATCATCACAGTTGGTCCCTTCACCAAGTGTGGGATTGATTACGCTACATGAAACCCCCCTTCATCAAGGGGGAACCATTATATCATCATAGCAGTAGACTACTTCATGAAGTGTGTCGAGGCTATGCCAACGTTTAAATATGATGGTGAGACAACAACTCTCCTTTTGTTTAACCAGATAATAGCAAGGTTCAGTGCACCGAGAGAGATTTTCACTGACCATGACAATCACTTTTATAATAAAATGATGTCTGAGTTAACGTCAAATATTGGGCTGAAGAAGGAACATTCGTCACCCTACTACATGGAATGGGACAACACATGTACCTTCTTAATTTTGTTCCTTCACTTGATGTGGGCCTGGTCATTCCTAGCCTTGAATTGAAAGTTACCCCTAGTCTTATTCATCACCCTTCATGAAACTCATCACCAAACGATCATTAGATCACAAGGTTGGAGGCATATGGGCATTGGGATGAGGCTTTATAACCCTATAGTAACAAGAGACATTAATTGAACTTTGACTAGATTGAAAGGTGCGTGCAATTGAAAATACTGACAACCCAAAACTAAAAGGGATCAATACACAAACTGTCAATGTGAGGTGATCTGGTGGTGTGTAGGAAGAGGCCTAACACCTTCAAAATTATCATTCTCCAAATATTTTATTCAAATTTTACAAGGAAATTGTTCTAGGACTAGAGACGAGCAACAGTGACCTATGAATGGGGCCAACATTGAAATTTTTTCAAACTGTTTCTGTATGCATTGAAATTTGACATGGATAGACTATTCACATGACTTAATTATATGGGAGGGTTTATGGACTCAAATTTGACTCACACACCCACTTTATTCCATCATCAATTCATCATGTAAACCATACACCCTAATTTAGTGGAGTCATTGATTTGTCGGGTTTTAGTGTTCCCAATGAATGGATGCATTGTTGTTGACATGGAATGGGACAACACATATACTTTCTTAATTTTATTCCTTCACTTCATGTGGGCCTGGTCATTCCTAGCCTTCAATTGAAAATTACCCCTAGTCTTAGTCATCACCCTTCATGACACTTATCACCAAACAATAATTAGATCATAAGGTTGGAGGCATATGGGCATTGGGATGAGGATTTATAACCCTACAATAACAAGAGACATTAATTGAGCTTTGACTAGATTGAAAGTTGCATGCAATTGAAAATACTAACAACCCAAAACTAAAAGGGATCAATACATAGATTGTCAATGAGAGGTGATTTGGTGGTGTGTAGGAAGAGGCCTAACACCTTCAAAATTATCATTCTCCAAATATTTTATTTGAATTTTACAAGGAAATTGTACTAGGACTAGACACGGGCAACAATGAACTATAAATGGGGCCAACGTTGAAATTTTTTCAAATTGTTTTTGTATGAACTGAAATTTGACATGGATATACTATTCACATGCCTTAACGATATGGGACGGTTTCTGGACTCAAATTTGACTCACACACCCACTTTATTCCATCATCAATTCATCATGTAAACAATAAACCCTAATTTAGTGGATTCATCGATTTGTCAGGTTTTAGTGTTCCCAATGAATGGATGTATTGTTGTAGACATGGAATGGGACAACACATGTACGTTCTTAATTTTCTTCCTTCACTTGATGTGAGCCTGGTCATTCCTAGCCTTCAATTGAAAGTTACCCCTAGTTTTAGTCATCACCCTTCATGACACTTGTCACCAAACTATCATTAGATCACAAGGTTGGAGGCATATGGGAATTGGGATGAGGCTTTATAACCCTACAGTAACAAGAGACATTAATTGAACTTTGACTAGATTGAAAGGTGTGTGCAACTAAAAATATTAACAACCCAAAACTAAAAGGGATCACTACATAGATTGTCAATGAGATGTGATCTGGTGGTGTGTAGGAGGAGGCCTAGCACCTTCAAAATTATCATTCTCCAAATATTTTATTCAAATTTTACAAGGATCATTCTCCAAATTCCATTTTGGTGCATATGCATGAATCACTTCTCACCAATTCTTGGGATCTTATCTTGTTCTTCAAGTTGTCAATATACATAATGACTTAAGAAGTGGGTGATGGTATTGAAGAAATAAGGATTGAAGTTCTCAATCTTGTTCTTTTGGAGGGATTGAAGAAAGAAGCAATGGACCCATTAATTAGAATCGAGAATGATATTGAATTTAAACAACCTTTGACCCAACTAACCACTGGAAGATTGAAACCAACATGTATGAGCAATAATATTAAATATAACCATGAAACCCTACTATAGTTCTTTGATAGATCTAACTTTATAACAAAGGCTACCATTTTCTTTGTCTTGGTAAAATGGAAAGCTTCTTATGCCAACCCCCACAATATAAGGAATTTGTCTTCCATTCAGGAAGACAAACTATTCAAAAGAAATGGTTTTGGATAGATTGTGATTTATCCTCCTTCCAGTTACTTTTGATACTTTTTATAAATATAATTGCATAATGATATTGGCTTGAAATATTAAAAAATGTATGGATCATATTTTTTAGGGATCAAACATAGAAAGGTAGAATTTCAAATGCACCTAAGACTTTTCCAGAGATCTTAGATTAATTTGGAATGGCTAGCACATCCTCTTCAATGAGCTCATATAGCTCCATATAACATTAAACTGTATAGTCCAAGGATTAGGACTAGGTATTTTCTCTCATCGAAAAGAGTATACATTGTCCTTTAAATTCTCCTTTGTCACAAATGTCCATTAACTATTTATTTTGAATTCCTTCCATAAACCTTGGAAAAAACAAGCAAATTGTCGCTATGCTTTCAATGTTGAGTAATTCTAGACCCTTAAATACATATTGGAAATGGGTTGTCCCTACCTATGATACTTCTTGGAAGCTCTATACTCTAGCCCCTATTGGATTTTGAATGCCCCATATGCTATTCATGCTTTTCCTCATGTTGGAATAATTATGGGAAAAATAAAGTATTCTCATCTTCATTTTCTATCCATAAGGCCATGATCTTAAGTCTCCATTGAGTGAATTCCCAATTCATTAGATCCCTTTGTTAATCCTCCATCATCCATCCTCTTCAAATAAACAACCAAAAGAGAAAGGAACTACTCTTGTACTTGAGACAACTCCAATTGCATAGGTACTACCACAAAATAGAACCACTAGACTACACAATCAAGGCTCCTCCTCTTCTCATCCAACTTTGAAGCAGATTCAACACAGATACACTATAATTTTGGATTGTTTGAGATATAATAGGTAATGAATTGCTCTAATAAAATGATTAGATCACTAATAGAATTTCTTACATTAATTAAGTGGTAGTAAGATTTTAATACAATTTCAAGCCATTTACAAGTTACTTATACTAAATAGGGTTTTGTACTCGCAAATAATTATTAGAAAACGAGGCTCCATAGGTATCTAGTTATAAAAAAAGGTGAAAGGTTCTATTGCATTAAGTCTTATCTCTATTAATAGACAACTAAAAGAGCTTAAAAAATATTATTGTGGAGGATACAATTAAATATTATATCACAAACATCTAATAATACATCACACTCTACTTCATCAATGAAATGAGATGATATGCCAAATTTGAACTTGCCTTGTTTTGTGACTGGTAGTTTAGTGTCGTTGTGGAAGCATCCAAATGGATATGGTTATGCAATTTTATGAGTATTTGACCCCATTTTCTACACCAACATGTTGGATTGTATGTTATAACCCTAAATTTCACCAAACCTGCATACCTGGCATCAGGCCACCTTACTGGCTATCTTTGCCAAGCCATCATTGAACAAGCTCTTCTAAAAACCCATTATTTTGAAGATGTATGCACCCTGGACCACTACTACTTGCGTACACATGCTAGATGCACCACTACAGCCCATGTACACTCACAAAAAGAACGAAAATTAAAAAATTGCAAAGGGATACGAGCTTTTGGGCTATTACGAATCATTTGACCGCCTATGGCTGGTCACCCAACCGAATACCTAGTTTTTTGGCCTATAAAAGAAGGTGTTGGGGTCCCACTCCAAAAGGAAGCAAGAGAGCAAAGAAACTCTACCCATTTCAGTATTCCCCCTTTGCCCTAATATTTTGCAACCACATTGTGAGTTTGAGCCATAATTCCTTTTTTCAACCCCCCTTTTCCTCCATTGCAGACTCTTGCCATTTCCCTAGAGAGAACTGAAGAGGAGAAGAGTACGTGGAAGTAGTTGTTGCATGGTCAAGAGGAGCCTAGGACTGATTTCGAGGAGCAGTTGTCAGTTTGATATTGTAAGCGAATTTTTGAGATTAATATAAATAAACACTTTTTCCGTCCTGCCAAATGATATCTTCTATCTTCATGATTTATTTCTGTTTTTGTTAAGATATCTAACCCACTAATCCATATATAGAATGCATGCTTCTAGTTTCTTGTTTGTCTTTTGGTGAATGCGGGTTTTCCTTGGGAGGATATCTGTAGTCAAGAAACAACCAAGCACAAATGGATCAACACTGGACATGGGGTTTAAGGTAGGCTTACCAGATCGCTAGACTTTGCTTTTTACGTATGATAGTGGGGTTATGTCAGGATAGTTGTTAAAAGTAGGAGAATTTAGATGGTTAGCTCTACCTACAATTTAGAACCCTAGTGTAAGTCCGTAGAGGGGGTTTTACTGCTACATCAAAATTGGCGACCATAATGGGGAAATCTATAGGGTTTTTGAGGATATTCTTTTTGGGTTCTTTAATTGGTTTAACTGCCTTTTTGAGTTTCTATAAGTTTTTGTGTCTTTAAGGGATTCTAGTCTTCAATACCAATACTCCCTGCCTGGTTTGCTTGACTGGTAGTTTTCATTTTTTGAGAAGTTATAAAGGTGTACGCAGCCTGTAGTGGGTCTGCATGCGTACATACGTGCCCTGCCTTTAGACATCCCACATACATACACAGGCTGCTGAAGTGTCAGTAGCGTGCCTGTGTTGAGAAAATATTTTTTAAAGAAGAGGCAGTCATCCTCTTCCCTATCAAAACTCATACTTCTCAAGGGTTTTCTTGATATAGTCTTGGTCTCTGTGATAACAATCTATAGCCTAGGTATGACCTCAGTATAGATTTTCTTTACCTAGGTTTTCTTTCTTTTTCTTTATTTGGGTTTTTAGATGAGATTGCGAGTCTATTCTAATCTGCCTGTTTGTCATTGTCGGTGACTCCTTGTAATCTATAGTGGACCAAAAGTCATTTCTTGGTCTTGTCTCATTTTCATTTTTCCTTTTTTTTTCTTTAGAAGAAAAGAAAAGAATTCATTTTCAAATTTCTTGTTTTGAAGCATAAAACAATAAATTTTTATTTTTTTTTCTTTGTTTGGTAAAAGTATTTTGGGTTAGTTGTTTTATTTATCAAGGAAAAAGAATGTTTTTATTAAGTTATTTATTTGAATACTTAGGACATTAAGTAGCTCCTAGTCGAGCAAAATCTTGTTTTAGGTTTTTCTTTTCAAAGATGTGAGAAAAGTAGTTACAAAAAGTTTTGTTAAAGAGTTTAAATTGGCAAATCTTTATTTGTGAAGAAGAGGTAGTTTGTTTTCAGTTTCATTTTATGTTCTTCTCTTTCATCTCTTAAATAACATCACCAGTTTCACTTCCATTCCCTTTGATTTAAGACAACCACTAAAATTAATACTTAATTAAAAGTTATTAGACTTTGTGTCTATAGGGTCCATCAATTTAGTCTAGGCTAGAGCCTTGATTTAGTATTGGAGAGGAAACTCTTCAAGGCTACAAAAACAAACATAAGAGTTTGTGATAGGAAGTGATTAAAAGTCCAGTAACCATGAAAGTTATATAGGACCCCCCTCTAACACAGGGGATAAACATGAGGTCATGTGCGGAAAGGTAGTGGAGATAACCCCTCCAAAGCCAGACCAAGCGTAGTGAGGAATGCATATAGAGGGATTATCTTCGGATTCCATTGATCACATTTTCCATGGAGTTTCATGGGTCTTGAATTCATTAGAGGTCCTCATTTATCTTCCATAACACTTGATCTCGATACCCTTGATAGGTTTTGGGCTTGATAACCTTCTCATTGCGGTCCACCCGACTGTCAATTGTACCCACCTGGTGACTGTTCGCACGCTGGAAACCTAGTTTCCTTTATCTTAGTAACTTACAAAGGTGACAGTGGGGGTATATCGTGGTACCTAGGGTAGACATCAAGCCATGATTTTCATAGTATGCCTAGAGGGTGCTTCCGTATTCGAGTCGCACTTACATCGGTAAGTTTCTCTAGTGTTGGCTGGTGTAACTGTTCTTCCAACTAGCTAGTGATCTTCTTGTCTTATCTCATAGGAGATTTTTCTAGTGTGTGTTGGACTTTAACATTAATAAAAATCCCTAGTGTGTCATTGATCTTCCCACACCATGGAGGATCAAGAGCTCCGCCGGTCATGAAGACTTCTTGGCCTACCACCGGATGATCTGAAGCCACCCTGCCATCGCTAAGGTGAAGACTAGACCAACAAGGGTCTTTTGATATGACCCAGACACAAGAAACTATACCAGACCCATCTCTGAGAAGAGAACATTTGATTCTGGAGGAACCAACCATTTCTGACCTTGGAGTGGAAGCTCTTAGTCTGTATAACCCTCTAATCATCGATCTATCGGTGCCCATCGCCGTAAAGGTTAATCCTTACGAGCATCAGGTAGTGTCACAAGAAATGATGGCGAAAAATGTTTCTACTTCTTTAGGGAATTCTCATACTCCCTCTACAACTGTCACTATAGGGGGTTTTCTTCCTACTAACCAACAGTCATTGATACAGACCACTATGGTATCGACCACCTCTACCTTGGGAAATGGTCTGATTTCGTCTATGGCAGAGATCACTGCTCCTTTCACCCAGAGTGCGACAGGCCCTCCATTCTCATACGGGATGCCTAGCTTCGATACAAAATCTGTCCTTTCCTACTCCACTCTATATACTTTAGGTCTATGGGTAGGGAGCTCGAATGCTCCTCTGCAAGGATCCATGGGGGGCACTTCTTCTCCCTATAATTATTTCCCTTACAGAGGGGGCCATATACCTCCTTCATCCCCTTCGCTCAGTGGTGCTTACCAACACTTGGCCAGGCCGAAGGTAAACTATAGTTCTCTTGGAGTAGGTAGTCAAGGACTTCCTTCTTATAGCATGCAGGTAGGTTTGAGACCATTCTATTTGTTCGGTGCATTTGGTAATAGTGCATTCTTTTCAACTGCCGTCTCGGCCAGGGGCGACCCAGGTTTTGGATCACAAAATCCTGCAAAGGGTACTATTCCTGCATAGGGGGAACACACCTCTCAAGGACCTTGGAATCCATGGCAGGGATTAGTCCCTTCATTAGGGATGTCGATCAGGGTAAACCCCTTCCATAGCCAATGGAACCCTGGGCAAGGCTCAGGACCTATGCCTGTTGGATCGGCATGGGTCAACCCTTTCCAGAACCCTTGGAATACAATGCAAGCCCAACCCTGCACATCCTACTATGGGAGTTAGCTGATGAGATATCAATAAGCAGAGAATCCATACGCTAGTTATGGCCATGGTTTTTACCAAAACCCTCACCAGAAACCTAACTTTTCCTGGCAATCTAGTGCCACTAAAATCTAGGCTCCTTTGTCCCTGGTTATAATCAACAACCCAAATTATTGTTTCTAGAAACTCTGCACTTGCTAGACTTGACAAGGTTATTAAATGACCCTATCTATCATGATTCGCATTGGCTTCCCATGCCAACCAAGTTGCTTTTGGACATTCCAAATTTTGAAGCTAAGCCTAATGAATATCCAAGTGATCATGTGACTACCTTTCATTTATGGTGCTCGTCCAAATCAATGAGAGATAACTCTGTCCATTTGTGTTTGTTTCAACGCACTCTCATTGAGAGTGTTGTGAAATGGTACATTGAGCTCGACCACTCAAGATACTCTACCTTTGGCGAATTGGAAATGGATTTCTTAAACCATTTTCAATTACCTGTGAGATACGACGTTGACATTGAATTGTTGGTCAACTTTGAGCAGATAAAGGCAGACCATATCTCCGATCACATATGAGAATGGAGACACCGGAAGAGTTTGATAAAAGTACCAATCCCACCAACATTCCTTCTTGATTGGTTCCTAAAGTCTTTGGTACATCAGTTATCCAAAGAAGTAGCAATGTCGGGGGTGTTTTTAGAAGAAAAAGCGATAATGAGAGCTCAACAGTTAGAACTGATTTACTCTCAGTCTGGTTTACTTTAGAAATTTTTTCCATATGCACTGTGATCAATACTTGACAAGACCAGACAAAGATATGGACCACATGTCAATGGTATTGTTGGTTCAGCGCAAATGAAGCCCGTTGATCAGTTGTCAAATCAATTACAACAGTTGTCAATACAGGAGACAGTGGCTAGCCAGACCACAGGTTTGGCTGCTGCCCCTACTCAAACATTGGATGTACACATTGTATAATCAACAAACCTGAAGGCCACCCAACATCCTGAAGGAAAGAAGAAACAACGAAATAAGGGTAAGGGGGATAAGAAACCTACCTATAATGCTGGAGGGGGAAACACAAAAAAGAAGAAGTTGAAGTATCTGTGTAACCTTTGCATGGAAGACAATCTAACTCACCTATGCCCTCGCCTTACGGAGGCCTAGAAGTTATTGGCATGGAAACAACCTACCGTGTTAACAAACCCATTTCCAGATGGACAAAATTTAACTCAAGCCTCTTCGAGCGTGGAAGGGGGAAGTCAGGTACTCCCTCCATCTTTGAGTAATCCTTCATCTGCGAATGTGTATATGATGAAAGGTATCATTGATATAGCAACTAGGACATGCGACTATGGAATTCCAAACACCTCTGAGAAGAGTAAAGAAGCTGAAAACCCATCTCTTCCTCTCCAGATCGAGAATACATTGGGAGAAACAATGACAGGCATCCCAAAATGTGCTTTCAAGAAAGCTTCCCACAATCCAAATGCAAGGGCCACCCAGAACTACTTTGTGGTGGAGGATTTGTCTCAAACCCATTGTGCAATGTCCTCTTTGGAGGTCCTCCAGAGTTTCCCTTCCCAGAGAAAGGCTTTGTTAGCTGCCTTAGGATATGCTGAGACTTGTAATCCGAGAACGCTCATGCTCGATCGACTGACTTAAAACCTTGTCTCCCTTACCACTTGGCATTTTAGATAGTAGTGGCTTACACCACGAAAAGTTTTATTGGGAACATTTTTCACACGGTCTTTGATGAGGGTGCCTCGACATGCGTGATTTCATTGGTTTGTTGGAAGGCCATTGGACAACCCATTTTGTCTCCATCACCTACTCTTCTTACTGCTTTTGATGGTCATTCATTTTGACCACATGGAATCATCCCCTCCTTTCCCGTGCAGTTAGGGGGAAGACCGTGTGCATCAAGGTTGAAGTGGTCGATGCATCTCTCAACTACAATCTCTTGTTAGGAAGAAGTTGGACCTATGCTATCCAAGTAGTGGTCGCTACATTTGTCCGGGTCTTATTGTTTCTACACGAAGGTCAGATCGTGTCCATTGATCAATTGTCTTTCTTCTGTCCTGACCCTTCATCGGGGGTATCCACGGTCCCGATGATTGATAACCATAAACCCAACATCGTCAACATAGGAGTTGGTTTGTGCCCACCTTTGATGGGTGATTTTGATTATCTGCCTCCTCTCGACAACGTTAATCTCATATCGACTGTCCTCGACCAGCCTAAGGTTGAAATGTTTCAAGTCTCGTCATTTTATATGACTTACTTTGATGATTTTTGGACTCTTCCTTCCCCATCAGCCATGATGGAAGGGACAGGGCACCATGGCATGGCCATGCCTTTATTAGTGGTAGAGGTTGTGTACTCTATAGTCCAGTGAGCTTCTGTCGATCTCGATCCAACTCCCACACATGAGTTCGATCCAGTTCTCGAGCCTACTTGGGCTCAAGGTTCCCTCGCCAATACTTATTCTTTAGAATTAGTCTTTCCCTTAAACAAGGAAATTATTGAGGCAATGACTAGTCCGGACAGACCCTGGTATGATCTCCATCACAGATCTTATTTCCTCTCAAAGTTAATAAGAATTGAAGTAGGTGAATTCACTCTGACTATGACTGGAGATATGTCTTGTCCTATCAATCCTTTGGCTATGCACACAGTTTATGCTGAAGGAAATATGGAAACCATCGCTAAAACGATACCCATTGATATCTCTAGAACCCCTGGCGTCCTGGAGAATGTTTTCATCAGAGCGGACTGCTCCCCCGAGGAGATTCGAATCTACACAGATTTATTTAAGGAATTTTGCGACGTGTTTTCCTGGTCTTACGAGGAAATTCTAGGCATAGATCCAAGAATCGTTGAACACGAAATCATGACATATACTGATGCCAAGCCAGTCCAACAGAAGCTTTGTCCGGTTAATCCTAAGAAAGCAACAACTATTAAGGCTGAAGTAGAGAAACTGCACAAAGAAGGTTTTATCTACCCCATCCAATTGACTCAATGGGTGTCAAATCCCATTACAGTTGACAAAAAACACTGTATGATTCGTGTATGTATGAACTTCCATGATTTGAACAAGGCCTGTCCAAAGGATAATTTCCCCATGCAGAGAAACCATAGATGGAGAGTATACTCGACCGAAAGGTGAGCAAAAGGACCAGGCAGAAGGAGTATTTTGAGTATTTGGTGAAATGGAAAAACCATCCAGTGGAGGATGCCAGCTGGGAAACAAAAGAAAAGATTCAGGAGCATGGAGAGACCATGCAGGAGCTCATGGATAGGAGCCCATGAAATCTTTCAAATAAGGGAGTATGATGCAGGAGCATCGCAATTACCAAAGCAAGCGTGGAGCCAGCGTGTGTGTTTTTAAACACATGACATTTAGCTTGATAAATTTTTGAAATGAAGCACCAAACCTTCAAGGAACCATTTATGAAGGAGTGCCTTTTGTATAGTGTATCAGACCTCAAGCCAAACACTCTTGTCTGAAGTAGATAGGAGGCATTTAATCTAGTAAATGCAGGTAGATAGGATTTTATTTCTAGATTAGATAGTTTTAGAATTCGTGAGGGAAAATGGATATAGACACCCTCCTTTGTACATTGTAACATTAGCTAGCATAGTTCAGAGCAGGAAGAGCATAGGAGAATAGCAGAGACGTGTAGAAGACCTCCATGTACAGATATTGAATTAATGAAAGGGATTGATTCAGACTCATGGGTTTTGTGTTTTCTCTGTGTGTGTGTTAATATTATGCTCATGAATGTTTGTTTTCCTGTTATGCATTGTTTGTATATGCTATGCATGTGATTTAATGTTTCAACATGAAGTCTGAAAGGGATATGGAATGAGTTTCAATTGTTTCTCTGTCTGAGCCAGGAGATTCCTGCAAGGTGTGCAGTTGAATTCATCCGCAAAGAGTGCGTTGATGAAGGCTCAGTAGGTTAACCTTTGTTCGCATTCACCCAGGAGTGGAAACAGATTTCTGATGCCGTGCAAGGAGTGCGTAGGCTGGAGAGGAACCCTCAGTTGCAAATCTGAGCAAAGGGGAATCGAAGACTGCTGCTGCAGGAAGTGCAGAGAGTCAGAAGGATTCAACACTTGGGAAGTTGTTGAATATTGAGCGTGAGGAGTGCGCGCAAGCCCCTCTGAGGGAATCAGAGTTGGGGAAGCTCAGGAGTTTGAGGTATCATCAAAGGAGAGCACTGGAGGTTCATGTTGTGGAAGTGTTCGAAGAAGCATCACAAGTAGCGCGTATGCGAACAAGTATTCGTAGAGGAGTACTTGATCCCTTTTGTGGAATTCATTTGGAAAGGAATCGATGGTCGAATTCTTAGGGAAGACCCATGANCAGGGTCATCGGGGTTTCGTTAAGGCAGAGAACCGAGACCATGTAGTTCTCAAAATCCCAAGGAAGGATCTCAGTCGTGGATTGGCTGGACACGCATCAGGAATCTAAGAGTAGTCAGAGTTCAACTCATCGGAGAATCGGGGTTCCCGGAGTAGTGAACCTCGTGCATAGTGAGATCGCGATCCCCGATTTCCCGACTCAGCCGGAGCCGTTGATTTGAGGGACACGTGTCCAAAGATCAGAAAGAATCAGAGTTCGACATTTTGGGGTTTCTGCAGACATAAGAATCACTGCATCAAGCATTGTGATTTCACGATACCTGATAGGGCGACGAGGAAGTGGTGACGTGGAGGAGCGAGCTCTCACGTGCATTGGAGATCGGACATTCGGGATTCTCGGTGATGCGAACCTCACCACAGGAGGATTCGCGAAGTTATGAAACGTGACGGTCTCATAGTCACAGTACTTCAGTGGAGGACAGGTGTCATTGGGGTTCGGAACTTGGAAAGCACCGTGAATCAGTGTAACGGGAATCGTGATTTCCCGAGATGCGATTTCCCGATCGCGCGGAAGTCCGGGCCATAGGAACCAGCGAGGAGACAGGTGTCAACGAGTCAACCCTCGCAGTGGGTCGACACCAGGTGGCATCGGGAATCAGGGAATCGGAGATCCCGAGGGTGTGATATCTACGCATTTCCAATTCGCGAATTTCAAATTTCCGACAGGGGAAGCCTGTGGTCTCGTGGACGTGCAGGTCGCATGAGAAGGAGTTAGCTGAAGGGAGCGAAGGGTGTAGTGAGTGCTATCAGGAATCGGGGCTTTGTGAGGCAAGTGATATGTGACCTCATAAGGGGTGATTTATCGACGGGAGAATTCTCGACAAGAGTAAGGAATACGTGGTGGATACTTATCGGGTTTCGGGAATTAGCAAGTACCGATCCTGTGAGCTCAAGATTCGTGATAACGTGAAACCCAATCTCCCAATAAAGCGAAGGGAGATCCAAAGGAGAATTTTGTGGGTAGTTAGAGGTCCTGATAAGGGATCGGAAGAACCTCTTTGGGTTCTTCGGGCCGTGGAAAGGAGAGAGAAGGTCCTGTGAGAGAGCAGGCGTGCCCTGGGTGGCGCATCGACATCAGAGTGGTATCAGAGCGGGATTATATCTAGCTTCTGTAGTAGAGGAAGAGAAATCACCATGTTGCCCAGAAGAGAAAGACAGTCACCTGAACCCAAGGATAGGGAGGTGAGAAGAAGAGGTAGGCAGGTAGCTAATCCAGAAATGGAGAGGCAGATACGAGATATTTGAGCGAGGCTGGAAGATATGGAAGCAGTGCAGAGACACATAGCTAGTGCTGGAGATTTGAGTGACTCCGAAGGTGAAGTTGAAGCCGAGCCACAAGAAGAAGTCACAGCCGAAGATGCAGCCAATGAGTGATTGATTAAAGCTATCGCACGGATGAGTTCAAAGACAAATATGGACATTCCCGTTTATGAAGGGAATCTGGATGCAGAAGAGCTTCTAGACTGGATCAGAGCTCTTGACACCTACTTCAATTATGAAGATATCGAAGAGGATAATAAGGTTTGGCATGCTATTACCAAATTGAAGGGACATGCAGTGTTATGGTGGGACGAGCTTCAAGCAGATAGATGTTCCAAAGGCAAGCAAAAGATCAAAAGATGGGATCGAATGATTGCGAAGATGAAGGCAAAGTTCATCCCAAGGGATTATCAAATCACACTGTTCAAGAGGATGCAGAACCTGAGACAGAAGCTGATGACGGTAAAGGAATATACCGAGGAATTCTACAGGCTGAATATCAGAGCAGGTCATCGGGAGAGCGATGATGAAAAAGTTGCCAGGTATATGAATGGCTTAAGATATGATATCCAGGATGAGATGAGTATGACAACCATCTGAACCATGGAGGATGCGTATCAAGTGGATTTGAAAGCTGAAGAGAAGCTGAGCCGTAAACCAGCACAGCGAGGCCGAGGTAAGAGCCAGCTAAAAGGTAAGTCAGTTGCCCAAGATAGGTTCCAGAAATCCAAGGACGACTAGAAAAAGCCTCAGACCAGAACATAAAGAGGTGGAAGTTCATAGTGAGGCCAGCACACTGGAGAGCGAGGGCAACACGCTGAACAGAGCGGAGGATATGCAGATGCCAATACAATTCCTCGTACCCGAGGTAGAGGAAGAGGCCAAGGCGGAGTCATCACATGCTTCACATGTGGGAAAAATGGCCACAAATCCTTTGATTGTCCAGAGAAAAAGAAGGAAGGAGGAGAAGCACACATCACCGAGGCACAGAGGCGAGACGCTGAAGCAGAAGATGCAGAAGACGAAAGGTCGTTGATGATGCGTAAAGTTCTCTTAACACCCGAGAAAGAGGTGGAGGACACAGCTCAGAGAAACAAAATTTTCATAACCACATGCAAGACCAAAGACAGGAAGTGCAAGGTTATTGTGGACAGTGGAAGCACATAAAATCTCCTTTCAACCGAGATGGTGGATAAACTAGAGCTGGAGACAACTAATCACCCGAGTCCATATAAAGTTTCATGGCTACAGAAGGGACATCAGGTAAGTGTCACTAAACAGTGCTTAGTTGAC
>SNQJ01S0159348.1:38992-60864 GCA_010110895.2 Picea sitchensis | reverse complement strand
GAATTATCTTGTACTTGAACATTTAAGTGGGGTAAAAGGAGGTTGCCCCCTCGAAGAGGCTTATTATCTGAAATTATCTCTTTTTCAAGGCGTTGAGTACTTTTTCTGAGGTTTTTCTATGCTATATTGATATTTGGTTCTTATCATCCTTGTTCCTCGTTCCTTGTTCCTTGTTCCTCATTCCTTTACCATGGTGTAGTCCCCAATATCCATTATTTTTGTACAAAACGTACTAGTGACATAAAATGTCCCACACAAAGACCAAATATCCACTACATAAGTCTTTTGTCTTTTTTCAAGGACTATGTAACGAATATCAATTCTAAGAAGATTCAAATAGGACCTAAGAACCTTATGTTATTTCCTTAACTATGGGTGACATAACACTGTCATTCAATAGTCAAATTGTTACATTTCATTGTCATGCATCATGTGTACTGAGGGATTGAGCCACCACAAAGGAAACATACAAAGAATATTTGTGTTATGAACAAGATATGGTACTATCAATTTTGAGGTTTTGCATAGAGATTGTTCTTATAAACTACACTACATTTCATAATATAATCCATACACTCCTTGCAAACCATGTAACACCATTCAAAGAAACATTCTTGCAACGAATTAACTATACTATCGATGAACTTTTTTCATCAATAGTATATCTAATTCGTCGCAAGATTATATACATTCGTCTCTCTTGTGACAATATCAAATGATGCTTGGATTCATTTCATATTTGGTTTATCAACTTGAAATTAAAATTTGATACTTTGCAAGCTAGTTGCACCTTGAGTCAAATACAAATATGAAATTTGGAATCATTAAGATATCTATTAGAACATATGAAAAATAAGGTTTATGGTTTACATGATGATATGATGATGGAATAAAGTGGGTGTGTGAGAGAAATGTGAGTCCAGAAACCCTCCCATATCGTTAAGGAATTTGAATAGTCTATTCATGTCAAATTTCAATACATATAGAAACAATTAAAAAAAACTTCAACGTTGGCTCCATTCACATGTCACTGTTGCCCGCCTCTAATATTTTTATGGTGTTGATTAAGAAATCAACAAAAAAGAGGGATTTTTTATCACAACTATGACACAGATGTATTGTATATACATTAATGTAGAACCTGAAAGAAAAATGAAGAAATACTGATGAAAACTTAAAACTTGTGTCAACCAAATTGTGTACTTTGAAAGAAAATTAGGGTTTATGGTTTACATGATGAATTGATGATGGAAGGAAGTGGGTTTGTGAGTCAAATTTGAGTCCATAAAACCTCCCACATCGTTAAGTCATGTGAATATTCTATCCATGTATGTAATATTCCAGATATAAAATGTATGCAGAGCATAAATAAAATGCTAGAAATGGCAGATTAACAACAATATAACTAGAATAACACCACAATAATAATGAAATGATAATAGAATAACACCAGAAAGAGAACTTCAATTACTGAGGGAAATTTTCATGGCCCTCTTTGAGGGGAAACCTCCAGTCGATCAGAGCTCTATTACAATAATATCCAAGCTAGGGTTCTCATACCCTCGACTCCTATTTATACTAAATATGTCTATCAAGAGAACCATCTAGAGGAATATCCTTCTATAAGAGGAAGCTTCTATTAGGTATTCTTACATTTGATGTATTCTACCTTATTGCAAGGCCTTATTAATATTGACCTTTATTACATCAAAATACATTGTTCTACCTACGTAAGGGGTTAGGTCCCTAACATGTCCTCCCCCTTAAAAACAACCTTGTCCTCAAGGATGGAGATGTGCAAATTGTTGCAAAATGGTAGCTGGTTCCCAAGTGGCATTTGTTGGAGTTGTATATTTCCACTGGACTAACACTTCCTTGATCGTTCACTAATGTAGGCGACGCTCACGCTGGTCCAAAAATGCTTGTGGTTGTATCCAAATGGAGCCTTCTTCATCCAACTTGGGAAGGTTGGTTTGAGTTTGTCACTTAGTTCCAATCACCTTCTTCAAGAATGAAACATGAAAAACAAGATGTATTTTAGAATGACTGGGCAAAGCTAACTGATAGACCACCTATCCCACACACTTGATAAATATATAAGGACCATAAAATTTGGGCGCCAGCTTCTGACAATGGTCAGCCTTGAGGGAATTTTGTTTGTAAGGTTGCAGTCAAAGAAACTCTTGATCCCCTTCTGTGAATTGGCATTCAGAGTGACCTTGATATGCTTATTTCTTCATGTGATTCTTAGCCATGAAAAAATTCTCTTTGAGGGTAGGGAGAATATCCTCTCGAACTATAAGTGTTTGGTCAACTACCTGGACCTTTGAGACACCTGGTAAATATGAGAGAACTAAAAATGGATTATGTCCATACACCGCTTCAAAAGGAGTCATGCATTTAGTTGTATGGTATGGAGTGTTGTACCACAATTCAACTAGGGGTAACTATTGAGCCCACTGAATTTTCTTTTTCGATGCAAAACACCTCAAATATCTTTCCAAACACTTGTTGACAACTTCATTTTGAGAATTCGTTTGGGGATGACAAGTTGTGATGAGATGAAATTGGGTGCCTTCTATCTTCAATAGTTCTTGCCAAAAATTGTTGGTGAAAGTTGGGTCAGGATCAGAAGTAATAGAATGTGGCATGCCATGAAGCTTGAAGACCAGATCCATGAAAAGTTGAGCCATTGTGGATGTTGTAAATGGGTGTTGAAGAGAACAGAAATGAGAATACTTGGAAAGGCAATCAACTACCACCATGATGATTGATTTATTACCCAATTTAGGTAAGCCTGTAATAAAATCCATAGAGATATCCTTCCAAATAGCAGGTGGAATTGGAAGCAGTTGCAGTGTGCCAGGATATTTGACTGTTTCTCCCTTTTGCGCTAACACACATCACATTCGGCCACAAAATTAAGAACGTCTTGGTTCATACCATCCCAGAAAAAATAATGGTTGACCCTGTCATAGGTTTTTGTAAACCCGGAGTGCCCAGCTGTGGGTGTAGCATGAAGCTCAGAAAACAACGTGGATATAAGTTTTGACTATTTACTTAAATACAAACGACCTTTGTATCGAATCTCATCATGGAGCCATGAGTACCCTAGGAAAACTAGATATTTGGTCTACAATTGTTATATTAGATGAAAACATTTAGGGTCATGTAGCCATTCCTGGCGAACGGCTTGGAGCCAATCTGGTACAATGAAGGAGAGAGAAAAAAGGGAGCCTTCGTCTTCATATTTTTGAGAAAGTGCATCAACCACCACATTGTCTTTGCCTTTCTTGCAAATGATCTCATAATCATATCCAAATAGCTTAGTCACCCATTTTTGCTTCTCTGGGGAGGAAATGCATTGTTACAGAAAATACTTGAGGCTTTGATGGTCTATCTTAATTTGGAAGCATTTCCCCAATATATAAGAGCACCACAAATCAACGAAATGCATAATAGCCAACATTTCCTTTTCATAGATTGATTTTCCCAAATTTCATTTAGATAATTGTTTGTTGGTAAAGGCCAAAGGCTGACACTCTTGCATAAGGACAATGCCAGTACCTTTCCATGAAGCATCACATTCCAGGACAAAGTTCTTTGTGAAATCAAGAAGGGCGAGGACTGGAGTGGTTCACATGGACATCCTCAAGGTTTGAAAACCCTGAGCAGTTGTTGGGGTTCAAGTGAAAGAATTATTTTTAAGGAGTGTCATGAGAGGTGTTGCAACCTTTCCATAATTCTTAACAAACTTGCAATAATAAACTATTAGGCCCAGAAATCCTCACAAGATTTTGAGAGTCTTTGGGTGAGGCCAATCTTGCATAGCTTCAATATTTTTAGGATCCACCCTAACATCGTTCCTGCCAACAAGATGGCCCAAGTACTTGACTTATGAGGCACCAAAATCACATTTAGATTGTTTTAGGAAAATTTTGTGTTGAGAGAGTAAATGGAGAACTTGGTCCACATGAGCAAGGTGGTCTGTCTAGGTTTTTCTATAGATGAGAATATCATCAAAGAAAAATAAGACAAAATGATGGAGAAAGGGGCGAAAGACATTATTCGTGAGGCTTTGGAAGGTGTAGGGGGCATTACACAAGCGAAAGGGTGTGACCAAAAGCTCATAGTGGCCCTCATGAGTTCTAAAGGAAGTATTAGGAATGTTTTCCTCTTTCATATGGAAATGGTGGTAGCCAGAATGAAGATCAAGTTTATTAAAGAACTGGGCACCACTCAATTCATCCAAGAGGTCATCAATGACATGAATGGGAAATTTGTCTTTAATGTTGAGTTTGTTGAGGGCGCGGAAGTCAGGAAACATGCGCCAAGAACCTTATTTCTTTAGGACCATGAACATAGGAGAAGAGTTGGGGCTTGTACTAGGGAAGATAACTCCTGCGTTAAGAAGCTATTGAACCATTTTATCAATTTCATATTTTTGGGAAAAGGGGTGACGATAGGGACGAATATTGGGAGGCAGGATTCCAGGTATAAGGTGAATGGAATGATCATGAACACCATGGGAAGGAGGGAGCCCCTGGGAGTGGAAAATACCATTTGATGTTTAAAGAGGATGGATTGGAGGTCTTGCGGCACAAAGGGTGTATCAGTTTCTTATATGGAATGGAGTTGGGGAATAACGCCAGAATGAATTCTTTTTAGCATCTTTTCCATGTGATGGGAACTAATGATCTCTAGTGAACCCGTGGTGATGTCTTGGAAATTATATTTTTGACCCTCCTAGTCGAATTGAATGGTTAATTCCTTGAAATCCATGATAATAGGACCCAAAGTCCTTAGCCAGCCTGCACCCAACATAATGTCACAACCTCCCATGTCGATAAAAAACATATGAGATTTCAGGTGATAGTCACCAATTTGGAGACACACATTTTCACAATGCCCTCCACATTTCATGGAGCCATCATTGGAAATTATTGACTGCATGGATATAAAAATGAGTCTCATGGGAAATGTGGCGATGAATAAAATTATGGGTGCTGCCACTATCAACCAGAATGATGACCTTCCTATCCTTGATGGAACCAATTAGCTTTAGGGTTTGGGGAGTAGAGAAACCAGTGAGAGAATTTATGGAAATGATCGATTCTACTTTGGTAGGGTCTGAGGGAGGGGTTATGTTAGTGGTTTCAGGTAACTCAGACACAAGGGGAGTTTCAACCTCCTCTTCTGAAACATCCTCCGAGATGGCCATAAAAATATTTTGTTCCTTACACTTGTGGCCTAGAAAATATTTTTCATCACAATTATAACAAAGGCCTTTGAGTTGCATTCAACCATTTCAATCGGCACAGACCCCTGACCCTCGAGCCAGGATCTGCGCAGGATTGTTCTAAATCTTCCCCTGAGTCTGATTGACTCTTTCATTTCCCCACAGGGAATACCCCACACACAAAAATAGGTGTATTCCACATGCCCTTCTAAGTTATGCCTATGTGATCAAACATCGGTGTTAACTCCACAACCAACCAACAAATGTGATTGAGACCTTTTCCCCCTCGGGATTTCGGATTTCACGATTTCGCTAATCCTGTTGTCGAGCCCCTTGTCTCTTCAACCTTTGAAACCTGAAACATCAACGAGGGTTGACTCCTTCAATGCGCCAAACACACGAATCTTTTTACCCACAAATTTTGGCTTTCCGGGACTTGAGTGAAAGATCCACACTCGTTCCTCTTCCCATATCATTTCCTGGTTTTCGAAATTTCCCCCTTTGGCAAGATCGATGGTCTTTCAAGATTTTCCCCGAAGCTTGACCAACCCTTTGACTTTTGTCACATGTATCCTTCAAAAAATGCATGGGACCCTACTTTTTGGCTTTTTGCTCTTCGCAATTTCGGGAGTTTCACTGACATGCAACTCTGCCTCTTGACTCCCAAAACCTTGAAACCCGAAGCACCGAAATCCTAAAATTCCACACCAAAGTCCTGTCACCTTTTGCGACTTCAGGATTTTAACTCCACTGTGTCCCGACTCCTTGTCGTCAGGATTCCCGGTATGTCGAACCCCGAAATACCGAAATGTTGATGTTTCACACCAAAGGCACGTCGTGTTTTGCAAATTCAGGATTTTTAATGCTAAGGTCCTGGTTCCTTGTCATCAGGATTCCTAGTATGTCGAACCCCGAAATACTTGAATGTCGAGATTCCACTTCAAAGGGGATCAACGGCTGTGAGCCTCCCCTAATACAACGGCTAGCGTGATTTCGCGTACCGGGAGTTTGCAATGCAGTGACTCCAAAATTACTTGCCACTCCAAACTCTGAAACCCGAAATAGCATATTTTGAGCACAAGATCAACGAATCTTGACGCTTTTCATCCAATGGTCATTACTCCTCCTGATATTTCGGAATGCTAAAAGGCACTCAACCTTAACCTTCTCACATATCTGCGGGATCCAACGGTCCACGTGATTTCGTGAGTTCTCCATGAAGAATTCTGACCATCTGGTTCACTCCTCAAGAATCTCTGGCCAAACTGACTTGGCGTGCTTCCACTGAACTTAACTTCTGTGTGATGATTTCTCTCCCCGTATTCCTTTGAACCATTCAAAGGTTTTAACCCTCCTAAGATTTCACTTGCAACTCAAGCCTCCATGAGGAATCATGCTTGCACTCCTTGCGGAAAACGTTAAAATAACTTCTTGGTTATTTGAGTCCTCGACTTTGTGCACTCTTTGCAACAACAATCCTTCCACATTCACCTTAGTTGATAACTTCTAAGAATTCAACTAGCCTATGCACACCTTGCATGACTTTGTGCTTCACTTGCACTTCTGTTGGTATGAGAAAAATTATATCTTTCCTGAGCTTTCTGAGATAAAACTCAGACTCTTGTCAATGCACACCTTGTGGGCGTTTCATTGCACTCCTTCCAGGAACTCTCAGGATGAGAAACAATTGAAACTCATTCTTCTCCTCTCTCAGACTTCATACATTCAACATGAAATCACACATTCAACCCAACATTGAAACAAATGCATAAACTAAGAGAATAAAACAACTGTAAGCATATCATTCAACAAATGTAAACAGTAAGCATCATAACACCATGAAAATTGAGTCAAAGCTTCATATATTAACTCAAGTGCTCCTGTACATGAGTTCTTCTCTATAGCTCAACAGCTTATCAAAAAAATATCTCTTCCTCTTCTCTAATCTCATAATGTTACAATGATACAAGGGTGAGGGCATCTATATCTGTTTTCCCTCCTACTCTCTAAACTGTCTAATCTCTTAATTAAAAACTACCTACTTTCATTAATCAGACTTAATGTCTATTACATTCTACAGATGAGAGAAGTGCTCAAGATATATTTACAAAATCTAATATATAAATGTAAGTACGCTTCCCCAACTATCACATTAATATCCGCTTCATTAATTTTTCAAAAATGTGCGCTGGTGCTTTCCCAACTGTCTTCTGCCTTTTACATTGCTTGCTTGGCTAGCTGCTTACGATGCTCCTGCATCATACTCCCTCACTTGAAAATTTTCATGAACTCCTTTTCATGAGATCTTGCACGGTCTGTCCATGCTTATGAATTTCTGCTTCATCTTCCCAACTAGCATCTTCAACTGAATGTCCCTTCCATTTGACCAAGTATTCAAAATACTCTTTCCTCCTAGTCTTTTTACTAATCCTTTTGTCAATTATGCTTTCCATCTGTGGATTTTCAGCTACACGCATTTGTTTTGTCCATTGAATCTTTTTCTGTCTCTTCTTTGCTCCTTCTTCTTCAGCTCTGTAAGGGTACAAATCTGCAACATTGAATATCGGTGATATTATGATCCCATCAGGTAATTCAATCTCATATGCGTTTGCCCCAAATTTCCTTATGACCTTGCACGGTCCAATCTTTTTCATCTTCAATTTGTTATATGTTCCCCTTGGGAACCTTTCCTTCCTCAGATGCGCAAGAATCAGATCACCAACTTCAAATTTAAGTTCTCGCCTGTGTCGATCTGCTCTCTGCCTATATTCTTGAATTGAACTCTACAATCGCTCCTTGACTCGGCTGTGAAGCTCCTTCATTCCTTCTGCAAAGTCTTCTGCACTAGCACTCCTGAATTCAGCTTGTTCCAAATCTTTCAATTCAGAAACTTCCCTTGGCTGCATTCCATATACAATCTGGAATGGACTCTGCCCTGTGCTTCTATTGAGCGGATCATTATAAGCAAATTCTTCCTGTGGTAGAATGTGATCCCATTGACTATGGTGTTCAGTCACTAAGCTTCTCAACAAATCTCTGAAGTTTCTATTCATGACTTTTGTTTGCCCATTCGTTTGAGGATGATATACTAAGCTAAAAGACAAACTTGTCCCCATATTTTTCCATAAGGTCCTCCAGAAATGCCCTACGAACTTGGTATCTCGATTAGACATGATACTCCTTTGTTAGCTGTGAAGTCTGACGACTTCCTTAAAAAAAAGGTTCACAATATGAGTTGCGTCACTGGTTTTCTGGCATGGTATTAAATGTGCCATTTTTGAAAATCTGTTGACTACCACAAAGATTGAATCATATCCTCTCTGTGTTCTTGGTAGTCCCAATATAAAATCTATGCTCACTACATCCCACGGCCTTTCTGGTATGGGTAATGGTTGATATAACCCTGTGTTCTTCCTTTTTCGTTTTGTGTGCTGACAAATCCTGCATCTATCCACAAATTTCTTAACATCTATCCTCATTCCTAGCCAAAAATATGAGCCATTCAACTTTGATAACTTCTTATCATGATCGAAGTGTCCGACCAATCCTCTACTGTGTTTTTCCTTCAGCAGGTTCTCCCTCATGGAACATTTTGGAATACATAGTTGATTGCCCCAGAATAATAATCCATCTTGGATCATGTATTCAGCCCATTGGATTTTGTGCTTGAGAACTGGATTCTCAGATGCCTCATATGCCTCCTTAAAATCTGGGTCATCGCTGTACACTTCTTTGAGGTTATCAAAACCCAAAGTCTTGACTCTGAATTCCTGCATAAGAAAACATTTCCTGCTCAAAGCATCAACAACTTTGTTAGCAATTCCATAAATATGCTTAATCACAAAAGTAAATTTTTTCATGAATTCAACCCATTTAACATGTTGTTGGTTCAACTTCTCTTGTTGAGTCACGAATTGTGAAGCATGATTATCACTATACAAAACAAACTCTTTAGGAACCAAATAATGCCTCCATTTCTTCAGTGCTTGTATGACTGCATAGAATTCTTTGTCATATGTTGAGTACTTGATCTTCGCTTCATTCAGTTTTTCGCTGAAGTATGCGACTGGCCTATCGTCTTGGCTCAAGAACACTCCAATTGCAAATCCACTCACGTCACATCTAACCTGAAATGTCTTGCTAAAATCTGGCAAAACCAGAATTGGTTGCTCCGTGATCTTCTTCTTCAGCAGATTGAATCTCTTCTCTGCTTCTTCTGTCTAGCGAAAAGATTTATGTCTTTTCTTCACTGTATCCATCATTGGTGCACTGATTCCACTGAAATTTCGAGTGAATTTCCTTTAGAAACTTGCCAAACCATGGACGCTTCGAACTTCAAATACACTCTTCGGTGATGGACAATTCTTAATTGCATTTACCTTTTCTGGATCCATCTTCAACTCATTTGTAGAGATAACAAAACCCAAATAAATGAGTTTCGTTCTCATAAATGATGATTTCTTCATATTTATCATCAATTTCTCTTGTTGTTATCTTCTCATTACTACAACTAAATGCTTTAAGTGCTATGCTTTTGTTTTGTTGAAGATTAATATATCATCAAGATATATGATGATGAATTTCCCAATGAAATCCTTCAGGACTTCATTCATCAACCTCATGAAAGTACTGGGTGCATTCGTTAAGCCAAATGGCATAACAAGCCATTCATACAACCCCTCATTCATCTTGAATGGTGTCTTCCATTCATCACCTTCTCTCATCCGAATTTGATGATGGCCTCTTTTCAAATCAATCTTTGAAAAAAACTTTTCTCCACTCAAGCAATCCATCAAGTCATCCATCCTTGGTAATGGAAATCTGTATCTAATGGTAATCGTATTGATTGCCCTTGAATCTATACACATTCTCCATCCTCTGTCTTTCTTTGGGTTGAGCACTGTTGGAACATCGCATGGACTCAAGATTTCTTGAATCAATCCTTTGTCCATTAAGTCTTGGACCTGTCTCTTAACTTCTTCATTTTCCTGTGTCATCAACCTGTACGCTGCTTTGTTCGATAAAATGGTTCCAGGTATAAGATCAATATGATGGCTTATACTCCCGATAGGTGGCAACGAACAAGATAGTTCATCCACTACTATGTCAGCAAACTCTCCCATCAATTCCTGGATTTCTTCAGGTAGATCATCTATTCTTGTACTGGTCAAAACAATTTTAGGCTTCCTGACCAAAATAAATTGTGTGTCTTCCTTCTTATTAACCTCCTTAAGAAGTTCCTTCCCACTCATGAGAAGTATAGTGTTTCTTATCTTTGTTTTCACTTCTTGGTTTTTAATCAACAACAACATGTGCGTCCTCCCATTTTTCTCCAAGGTTTATGTGTTCTTTCTCCCATCATGAATCACGTTCCTATCATATTGCCATGGTCTACCCAACAATAGATGACAAACATCCATGGGAATGAAATCACATAATATTTCATCTTTATATCCTCCTATTTTAAATTCAACTAAACATTGTTTAGTGACATTTACCTGATGTCCTTTTTGTAGCCACAAAACTGTGTATGGGCTTGGATGTATAACAATCTCCAGCTCCATCTTTTCTACCATCTCTGTAGATACGAGATTATCTGTGCTACCGTTGTCCACTATGACCTTGCATACCCTGTCTTTGGTTTTGCAAGCAGTCTGAAATAGACTGTTTCTTTGGGTTGGGTTCTCTGCCTCCTTCTCTGGCTTCAAGGGAACTTTCTGCATCAGCAAAGATCTTCTACCCTTAGTGTCTTCTGCCTCAACATTCCATCCTTGAGCTTCGACAATGTGAGTTTCACCACGATCTTTTTTCTTATCTGGACACTCATAAGATTTATGTCCAACTTTTCCACAAACAAATCATTTTACTTCACCGCCTCTGCCTCTTCCTCTTCCTCTAGCTTGAGGAAAAGTATTTCTATCAGCATAATTCCCTCTCTGTGAGCTTCCTCCTCTGTCATGTTGATTTTGAGGTTTCTTTCCCTCTTCTTTAGGTCTCTGAGTTCTGTCTTGGGTAATTTTTTTGCCTCTATCTTGACTTCTACCTTGGCCTCTTTGACCTTGCTTCCGGCTCAACTTCTCTTTGTCTTTTAGAGCTATCTGATAAGAATATTCCACAGTCTAAATAGTCATCATGCTCATCTCATATTGAATGTCATATCGCAGACCATTCATGTACCTGGAAACTTTTAAATCATCGCTTTCCCGATCACCTGCTCTGATGTTTATCTTGTAGAATTCTTCAGTGTATTCTTTCACTGACATCAGCTTCCATCTCAAATTCTACATCCTCCTAAACATAGTGATTTGGTAATCCCTGGGTATAAATTTGGCTTTCATCTTTGTAACCATTATATCCCATCTTTTGATTTTCTACTTGCCTTTGCAACGTCTGTCAGCCTGTAGGTCATCCCACCATAGTGTTGCATGCCCTTTAAGTCTAGTAATGGCATGTTTGACTTTCTTATCTTCCTCGACATCCTCATAGTCGAATTATTTATCCAGATATCTAATCCAGTCTAGAAGATCTTCAACATCCAGGTTTCCCTCATACACTGGAATGTCCATTTTTTCTCTAGCACCTATCCTTGCAACAACCCTGAATAGGTGTTCATTCGTAGCATCTTCAACTGCAATTTGTTCTCCTTCATTTTCAGCTTAATTTTCACTTTTAGCTTCACTGATATCCCCAGCGTCAACTGTGCGCTTCTGTGATGTCTCCATGGCATTAAGCCTGGCGTGTAACTCTCACATTTATCTCTCCCTTGCTGGATCAGGCATTGACATCGACCTGTCTCCTCTTCTTGGTGGCGTGGCTGTAAAATGTTCCTTTGTACTCTCAAAAAGAAAAGAACTTGTTCTGAGCTCTGATACCACACTGGCGCAGACCCCCGACCCTTGGGCTAAGATCTGCGTAGGATCATTCTAAATCTTCCCCTGAGTCTGACTGACTCTTTGATTTCCCCACAAGGAATACCCCACACACACAAATAGGTGTATTCCACAAGTCCTTCTGAGTTATGCCTACGTTATCAAACACCGATGTTAACTCCACAACCAACCAACAAATGTGATTAAGACTTTTTCCCCTTCGGGATTTCAGATTTCATGATTTCACGAATCCTGTTGTCAAACCCCTTGTCTCTTCAATCTCCGAAACCTGAAATGTCAACGAGGGTTGACTCCTTCAATGCACCAGACACACGAATCTTTTTTCCCATGAATTTCAGCTTTCTGGGACTTGAGTGAACGATCCACACTTATTCCTCTTCCCCTATGATTTCTCGGTTTCTAAAATTTTCCCCTTTGGTAATATCGATGGTCTTTCGGGATTTTCCCCAAAGCTTGACCACCCCTTTGACTTCCGTCGCATGTATCCTTCGAAAAATGCTTGGGACCCTACTTTTCGGCTTTTTTCTCTTCGTGATTTTGGTAGTTGCGCTCACATGAAACTTTGCCTCTTAACTCCCGGAACCTCGAAACCCGAAGCACCAAAATCCTGAAATTCCACACCAAAGTCCTATCGTGTTTCGCGACTTCGGTATTTTCACTCCACTATGTCTCGACTCCTTGTCATCAGGATTCCCGGTATGCCGAACCCAGAAATACTGAAATGCCAATGCTTCACACCAAAGGCACATCGTGTTTCGTAACTTTGGTATTTTTAATGCTAAGGTCTCGATTCCTTGTCATCGAGATTCTTGGTATGTCGAACCCCAAAATACTGAAATGATGAGATTCCACTTCAAAGGGGATCAATGGCTGCGAGCCTCCCCTAATCCGACGATTGGTGCGATTTTGCATACTGGGAGTTTGCGATGCAGTGACTCCAAAATTACTTGCCACTCCAAACTCCAAAACCTAAAATAACAGATTTCGAGCACAAGATCAACGACTCCTGATGCTTTTCATCCAAAGGTCGTTACTGCTCCTGAGATTTCTGAATGTTGAAAGGAACTAAGCCTTAACCTTCTCACAGATCTATGGGATCCAATGGTCCATGTGATTTCCTGAGTTCTCCACGGAGAATTCTGACCGTCTGGTTCACTCCTCAAGAATCTTTAGCCAAATTGACTTGGCGTCCTTCCACTGAACTTAACTTCTATTTGATGATTTCTCTTCCCGTTTTCCTTTGAACCCTTCAAAGGTACTAACCCTCCTGAGATTTCACTTGCAATTCAAGCCTCCAAGAGGAATACTGCTTGCACTCCTTGTGGCAAACTTTCAAATAACTTCCCGTTTATTTGAGTCCTCCACTCTGTGCACTCTTTGCAACAGTAGTCCTTCCACCTTCACCTTAGTTGATAACTTCTAAGACTTCAACTATCTTGCGCACACCTTGCAAAACTCTGTTCTTCACCTGCACTTCTGCTGGTATGAGAAAAATGGTATCTCTCCTGAGCTTTCTTAGATAAAACTCAGACTCTTGTCAATGCACACCTTGCAGACATTTCACTACACTCCTTGCAGGAACTCTTAGAATGAGAAACAATTGAAACTCATTCTTCTCCTCTCTCAGACTTCATACATTCAACATGAAATCACACATTCAACCCAGGATTGAAACAAATGCATAAACTGAGAGAATAAAACAACTGTAAGCATATCATTCAGCAAATGTAAACAATAAGCATCATAACACCATGAAAATTGAGTCAAAGATTCATATATTAACTCAAGTGCTCCTGTACATGGGTTCTTCTCTACAACTCTCTACTACAACTCAACAACTTATCAAAAAAATCTCTGTTCCTCTTCTCTAATCTCATAATGTGACAATGATACAAGGTGTTTCACCTCTTTCGTCACCTTGGTGAGAAAAATAGAGGTGCTTGCAAGCTCAGTTGGGTTTGCTGAGCAGGACAACTGCAAGGAAAAGAGTTAGGGAAAGAAAATAAAAGCTACAATTAAGAATTAAACTAAGAGATGCAATAAAAACTAAATTCATGAGCACAGGGACATACAAACAAAAAGAACCATAAGACACATGTCACCAATGTTGAGGCTGATCTATTAGTGAAACAAAGCACCAAGAAGAAAGGGGACTATGAGTTCCTTCTTCCTCCAATGGAGGGCTCTTGGACCCCCACTAGCTAGCTCTTCTTACAACAAAGAAAAATGGAAAATGACGATGAAAGAACTCTTTACAAATCCACTCAATAGGTGAGATGGATTGTCCAATGCAATGGTGGCAATATGCTCTTAACAAGGATGGAGTCCTCAAGAGATCAGAGGCAGCATAACATTACTTTCAATTCCTTGAAAAAATGAGGTGCATCCATGGATTTTTATAGCATTCTTTTGGGTTATTGTTTAACTTCTTTGTAGTGTGAAAAGAGGCCAATTAGGGCATTCTTAGGTCTTTGAACAGCCCACCAGTCGGATCCAGTCCAGATTTGAGGGTCAAATCAGCTTGGGAGATAAGCCATAAGTGGGTGGGAGGCCGAATACTCTCATAAATGCGTTGTTTAGCAGGTGCGCGGATTTTTGCGATAATAGTCGTGCATCGTGCCCCTATGCACGATTTCTGCGTTTCTGTTCCGTGCATGTGCACGCACACCCAATGTCTGCATATCGCTCTTTAATTTTTCACTAATTTGTATAGTTTTTTGACCTTTTTTGAATGTTGTGGTATTAATTCAGGTCCATGGATGACTTCATGATTGTTTGACGATGCTGAGTTCTTGTAACCATGTGCAGACAAAATTTCAGTGATAACAGTTCTGCATTCCTGTTTCGCGCATGCGCGCGCATGCCCAATGTTTGCATAGCGCTCTTTAATTTTTCACTACTTTGTATAGTTTTTTGACCTTTTTTGAATGTTGTGGTATTAATTCAGGTCCATGGATGATGTCATCACTGTTTGACGATGCTGAGTTCTTGTAACCATGTGCGGACGGAATTTCAGTGATAACACAAGGGTGAGGGTGTCTATATCCATTTTCCCTCCTACTCTCTAAACTGTCTAAAATCTTAATTCAAAACTACCTACTTTCATTAATCAAACATAATGTCTATTACATTCTACAGATGAGAGTAGTGCTCAAGATCCGTTTACAACATCTAAAATATAAATGTAAGTACGCTTCCCCAGCTATCACATTAATATCCGCTTCATTAATTTTTCAAAAACGTGCACTGGTTCTTTCCCAGTTGTCTTCCGCCTTTTATGTTGCTTGCTTGGCTAGCTTCTTACAATGCTCCTACATCATCATCCCTGGTCAATTTTTGGATCTTTAGTGGAGCAGAGGGAGTAGTGGGATTTACTGTTTTAGTGCGAGGAATAAAGGAGAGTTTCCAGTTTTGAGAATATACAACATGTTGTTCTTCTTTATCTCTTTTAGTATCCTCCACCCAACTCTGAGGCTGAGCCATGAGGACATCAACAAGAATCTCATCCTTAAGGACATTAATAAAACATTGTCGGAAAAAGGCATCAAACATGCCCTCTGTCTGAAAAGCCAAGCGCTCAAAATCAACTATAAATTCTTCCACTGTTCTGGATTGTTTCAACTTTGTCAAACTTCCTAAATGGTTGGTGTCAGTGTCAAAGCATTCATAAATTTCTTCCACAAAGTCTGTCCAAGAAATATACCCTTGACGGGATGTTTTTCTCCATTTACACCATTGCCAACGTTCTTGATCGAGATGGAGAACACCATACCAAATTTTGTCCAAGTCATCTGTAATGTCGTATAAAGAGAAATAATGTTAATTTCTTCCATAAAGTGTGTCCAAGAAATATACCCTTGACGTGATGTTTTTCTTCATTTACACCATTGCCAACGTTCTTGATATAGATGGAGAACACCATACCAGATTTTGGCCAAGTCATCTATAATGTTGTATAAAGAGAAATAATGTTCAATTTGGGTTACCCAACTAGTGGGATCTGAGCCATCAAATTTGGTCACATCCACCCGCGGAAGGGGCATGTCACGCTGAATGTGATGGGGATGAAAATTATGGGAATGAGAGGAAGTTTCAGCTTCAGTATGTGGAGGTGGGTGAGATAAAGGGTTAGATGTAGGGATATGTAGCTTAGTTCAAAGCATTGAAATGACATATTCAAGATGGGTAGACATGTCTTGTTTCAGTTCCTCGATTGAGGCGGAAATGGAGGACTGCATGGTTGTATTGATGGTGAAAACATTGGCACTGAGCTGTTTAACTTCTTGTTGGGTCTCTGTGAAATTAGATTTCAAGGTATTCAAGTGAGCTTCTAAGTCTTGGCTACAGGTATGGGCCATGATGACGAGGGAGTTGAAACGGGGGAGGTGGGGTCAATTTTTTTATTAAAAAATGATATGTATGAATGTGATAAGGGAGAAGAGATAAATCCAATGGAATAGGTCTCAAATAATGGTGCAAAATTTTCCATGTTTTTTTTTCTACACCTACAAAGTTATACTCCGGTCTGAAGAATATTGTAGTGATGAAATGCCCAAATGCTTAACCATGAAGAAATGTGTAGTGATTTGGCAAACCTGACAGATTTTCATGGCAATAGATCTTATCTGTTTTATTTTTTTTGTTTTCGTTCCCAAGGGTTAGGTATTCCAGGGTTCTACAGACAAGGGTTTTCCCTATGCTATAGCTCTCTGATATACGTCCGGGGTCCAACAATAGTACTTCGCCCAATATCTTAGGGAACTAACTGAGGAGTCTAGACCATGCCCTTAGTCGTGCTACCCGACTACCCAGGTACTAGAGAGTATCTTCCCGACTGTTGTTCTCGGTGGAACTATAGCAGTCAGGCAGCTGATCGATTTATCTAAAGAGGGCTTCAGGAAATCTAGGCTGATTCGTACACAGGTGTTGTCTAATGTGCTACCACTCAAAGGGGTACCAACAAGGGTTATACGGGTAGCCAACATATGTCCTCTTAAGAACCACTTGCATTTATTGCATGTATAAATCCCTCAAACGTGGGTTTATGCACGCAATGAGAGATCTCTGTGGCTTAAAGACATTGGAATATGTTTCTACCCTGAAAAAAGTTTAACCCACAATTTTCTACCAAGGAAAGTGCTCTGTTACCACTTGTAATATTCCAGATATAAAAAGTATGCAAAACATAAATAAAATGCTAGAAATGGCATATGAACAAAAATATAACCAAAATAACACTACAATAATACTAAAATGATAGCAGAATAACACCAAAAAGAAAACTTTGATTACTGAGAGCAATGTTCATGGGCCTCTTCGAGGCGGAAACCTCTAGTTGATCAAATATCTATTACAATAATATCCAACCTAGGTTTCTCATACCCTCAACTCCTATTTATAGTAAATATGTCTATCAAGAGAACCATCTAGAGGAAGATCCTTCTAGAAGCAAAATCTTCTATTAGGTCTTCTTACATTCGAGTTATTCTACCTTATTGCAAGGCCTTATTAATATTTACCTTTATTTCATTGGAATACATTTCTCTACCTACGTAAGGGGTTAGGTCCCTAATAATGTCAAATTTAAGTGCATACAGAAACAGTTTGAAAAAATTTCAACATTGGCCCCATTCACTGGTCATTGTTGCCCATGTCTAGTCCTAGTACAATTTCCATTCCTTGTTACTTGTAAAATTCGTTCAACATTACACACGTCCCCACATATAGTACTACAAGAGAGTATTTTTATGGAGTTGATTAAGAAATCAATGGAAAAGAGGGATTTTTCATCACAACTATGAAACATATACCTTTTATATACATTAATGTAGAACCTAAAAGAAAAATGAAGAAAGACTGATGAAAATTTAAAACTTGCATCCACCAATTTGTGTACTTTGAAAGAAATCTAGGGTTTATGGTTTACATTATGAACTGATGATGGAAGAAAGTGGGTGTGTGAGTCAAATTTGAGTCCAGAAACCCTCCCATATCATTAAGGAATGTGAATAGTCTAACCATGACAAATTTCATTGCACACAGAGACAATTTGAAAAAATTTCAATGTTGGCCCCTTTCACAGGTCACTATTGCCCGTGTCTAGTCCTTGTACAATTTTTGTTCCGTGTTTCTTGTTCCTTGATCCTTTTTCCTCATTCATTGTTCCTTGTTACTTGTTCCTTGTTCCTTGATCCTTTTTCCTCATTCCTTGTTCCTTGTTACTTGTTCCTTGTTCATCGTTCCTTCACCATGCTGTAGTCCCCAAGATCCATTATTTTTGTAGAAAATGTACTAATGGCATAAAATGTCCCACACAATGACCAAATATCTACTACTTGAGTCTTTTGTCTTTTTTCAAGGACTATGTAATGAATCTCAATTCTAAGAAGATTAAAATAGGACCTGAGAACCTTATGTTCTTTCCTTATGTTTGGATTCATTTCATATTTGATTTATCAACTTGAAATTAAAATTGGATTCTTTGCAAGCTATTTGTACCTTGAGTCAAATACAAATATGAAATTTGGAATCATTAACATATCTACTATAACATATGAAAAATAGGTTTTATGGTTTACATGATGATATGATGATGGAAGAAAGTGGGTGTGTGAGTGAAATTTGAGTCCAGAAACCCTCCCATATCATTAAGGCATGTGAATAGTCTATCCATGTCAAATTTAAATGCATACAAAAATGATTTGAAAAACTTTCAACGTTGGCCCTAGTCACATGTCACTATTGCCCGCCTCTATTATTTTTATGGTGTTAATTAATAAATCAATGAAAAAGAGGGATTTTTCATCACAACTATGACACAAATAAATTGTATATACATTAATGTAGAATCTGGAAGAAAAATGAAGAAATACTGATGAAAACTTAAAACTTGCGTCAACCAATTTGTCTACTTTGAAAGAAAATTAGGGTTTATGGTTTACATGATGAATTGATGATGGAATAAAGTGGGCATGTGAGTCAAATTTGAGTCTATAAACCCTCCCATATCATTAAGGCATGGTAATATTCTATCCATGTCAAATTTTAGTGCATACATAAACAATTTGAAAAATATTGAGTGTTGGCCCCATTCACAGGTCATTGTTTCCTGTCTCTAGTCCTCATACAATTTACGTTTCTTGTTCCTTGTAAAATACGTTCAACATTACACATGTCCCCGCATATAGTACTACAAGGGATTATTTTTATGGTGTTGATTAATAAATCAATGAAAAAGAGGGATTTTTCATCACAACTATGACACAGATACATTGTATATAAATTAATGTAGAACCTGAAAGAAAAATGAAGAAATACTGATGCAACCTTAAAACTTGCATCAATCAATTTGTGTAACTTGAAAGAAAAATAGGGTTTCAATAAAAATTATATAGAAATGACAAACACGTTCATCTAAACTTTGTTGATGCAATACTATGACAACAATATTGATGAAATATTATATATACAATCATGATGGTATAAAAACGAAAGAGCTTCTCTTGGTTTCAATAATAATTTATTCTCTACTGAACAAGGCCAACCACGTGAACGTGGAATCTCATATGTCCCCTCCCCTCCCCCTCACATCACTCTCAATTTATCCCCAATACCCAATCTATAAAATAGAAAATAATCGAAAGCAATGTCTTATTAAGATTCATGCATAGAAACTACAAAAACAAAAAATTAATGAAGGTACATGAAATTATGTCTTTGTAAATGATATTTTTAGTCCACCACATAATTTAGTATATTGGAAACTATTTTCAGGTTTCACATAATAATTAAACAACATGTAACATAGGATATAAAAACATCGCATAAAACTTAAAAACATGTAATTAACCCATGACATTATAAGTAAATTACTTTAAGAGAATACTTCATACAAATTAAAATATTATATAGTCATGTACCTAATCCAACCTCGACATTTGTGTAATCATCCTTATTCTATATCTTGATCTTCTTCATCAAACTCAACATCTGTATCATCATCCCATTCAGAAATGGTTTTCAAAGTATTGATGATGTCATCATCATCATCAATGTCATTTTCAAGCATACTTTCATCGACATCATCATCAAGAATTGCAATATTGTCTCCTATGCCTAGATCATGATATTCTTCATCTTCTTCATTTGTCGAACCTGCATGATCTCCCGGCTCTGTCTGATCTACCGAATCATCTTCTTGATCTTCAATATAATCTTCTTCTTGTAAATGAGTATACTTAATTGGCCTTCCTCTTGGATCATATCTAACAACAAATGACCAATTCCTCTCACATAGAACATTTGAGTAAAAGACTTGTTCATATTGGTTTGGAAAAACAAAGTGATCATGTCCTCTTTCAAACATCATTGTTTTAATCATTGGAAATCTGTTGGCATGTTGAATAACAGTTCTTTCCTCATCGCATTCATGCATTCATAACCTATACCATTTGACATTGAACATTACTAATTTGAATGAGTTAAAGTCACACTCAAGTATATCATTTAAATACCCATAGTATATATTTTCATATTCTTGGGGATGTCTGTCATTCCTAGAGGAAACATTAGTGACCTGGAATACTGTAGTTATCCCACTATCAGAAGTTTTCTTGGTTTCATCCAATTGTTTGATGCAAAATTTATGACCATTGCACCAGATAGCCTTGTGGTGTTTCAACTGCAATATGCTAGATATGTACAAGATGCATTGTCAATTAATAAATTAACATATATATTTATATAACTTCGAAAGTATATGAAAAATAAAATACACATCTAGTCACATTAATATAATATAAAATAACTGAATAAAATGGGTGAATTTGCTTACCTGTCCATCTTTCAAACCATATGCTAAATCAATTTCCCTTTGTGTAACATTGGCATCTCCGTTAGGACTAGCTTCTCTAACCAATTCATATAGTCATTGCCATGATAACCTACCTCCATTATGTTGTTTACATATTTCAATCCATACATTCATCCATTCAAGATTATTTGCAATGTATAAATGCAGTGCATCCCACTCTTGAGCAACTAAATCAAAAAATTGTAATTCACCAATATTAAATATTAGTTATAACGTCCAATATGCAGGTTATAAATATTAATAATTTATGAAATAAATTATATTAATATATTAATGAGTATGATCTTATACACAAAAAATGAAACTTTATATGTATTATTAATATAAATCTCCACAATTATCAATACATTACCTCTCATTTTTTTCATTCTACCTTTCCCCAACAGATGCTCCTGATCTTCAAATATTTTGATGGAGTTCACATCCCAAGTGTGATCTATTGCATGCATAGTTGGCACTTCTAATTTAGGTATATAGTGACTAATATACACCATAGATTGATATACCATACATCCCTCCACCATAGAACCCTCAAGACGTTCTCTTTGTCTAACCAACACCTTCAATGATTTCAAGTGCCTCTCCACCATCCACATTGACCTTGTGTGAACAAGTCCACAAATTTCAATCTCCTCAAATTGGTGTATGAGGTAGTGTTCTTGTGCATTGAAAAATGTTGGAGGTATATACTTATGCATTTCACACAATAGACGTGAAATTTCTCTCTTCCAATAATTTATATCATCTTCATCAATTTCTTTCAATGGCAACCATCTACATGAGATCATGACACAAGAAAATAAAATGTTTCAACATAACATAATATAATATATTACATTACAAGTAAAACACGTGTCATTAAGTACAACAA
>SNQJ01S0159348.1:25698-35889 GCA_010110895.2 Picea sitchensis | reverse complement strand
TAAAAATTGCATTCTTATTTTACACATTAATTAACACTAAAAACAAATAGAAAAAAATCAACATTTATGTATAATATGAGATGAAACATATTACATACCTTAGGATATGTGTCATACAAGTGTTCAACAAATTATTCATAACCTTTAAGTTCACTAGCATAAATGTAGGAGAGAGAAGATTTTTTCTTGATCCTTCATAAATTCGTTTATTTGTCTTTTCTAATAGAGGTTCATCATAAATACTAGTACTGTCCCCATCGCCATCCGACTGTGAAAACAAATCTTGGATCATTTGATTTGTCCCATCATCTTCTTCCATGGGATCATTAACTTGATTTGTCGCATCATCTTCTTCCATGAGATCCTCATTTGCTTGGTCATGTTCCTCATCTTGTACAACATCATTTCTGCTACTACTCAGTGCAATATTTTGTGGAAAGTTACAGGGCGACTCTAACTTTATAATTACAAACAATCATGGAAAATTATTGTATACTATAACAAACATTCAAACAATATATATACATATATACAATTTTATATAAAATTGACAATATAAAAATGGATAATGAATATATAGCTAATTACTATGGGACGATATTCATTTGATCCACCATCAATGTGCCCATTTTCCTACAATGTTTTGTAGTTTTTGCTATTAAAGTTTTTTCGGGACGTATGAGACAACATGTTTTGCAAGGGAAATAACATCTACCATCACCCTTTTCACCCACTTTACTTTTTCCCCCACCTCTAATTATATTCCGTGACATTCTTCCGTGCAACTTCTGCACAAAAATACCCTTTCGGAACCGTCGTTGTTATAGCAATATTGTCGCAACATCTTTAAATTGTCAAATATTTATAGGTCACTGTCGTCGCAATTGCGATGAACAATGACCTAAATATAACTAGTTATTTGTTATATTTAGGTCACTTTGTCAAAGAGTATAATGTTTATAATGGTCATATCATCTCTCTTGTGACAAAAGTTGACCATATCAATTTAGACTTTGTCAAATAGTATAATGGTCAACATGGATAGTATCAAAGAGTGTAACGATCAATAGTTAGGGTCTCTCTTGTGATGAATAGACATGTTCATCGAAATATAGATGATAGTCCAATATCTTCATGATCGTCGCAAAACAAACGAAATTTTGATTCCATCGAGAGAGCGACGAATATGGGTTGGACTTAGAACAAAATTGAAAAATTGGACTTTTTCTCTTAAATTTTGCGACAAAAGAGTACTTTCGTCGCAAGTAGTCGTCACAATTTTTTCAGTATGTAGTAGTGGACACCAAAGCCGATCATGAACGAATAATTGAAGATGACATACCATTATGATTTCTTTAAACAAGTGACATATACATTCCATAATTTTATATTTTGCATTGAAAGTACATGCATTTATGAATATCTAGGATTCTAGAATCATTTGGTTTAGTTTACTTTCATTGTCCATTCAAATAAGGAACTATATTTTTGATGAATTGTAAAGTTTACTGAGCCTTATTTACAATTCGAGGGAAGAAATTATAGATTGTATAGGGAACCTAAAATGACCTATACTTTGATTGATTATACTAATCCTACAAATTATCCATCATATACACAAATCCTTTAATGCATAGCCAATTTACTACATAAAGGATTTGCATTCATTATTTTCAATGATTGAATTCTTTTTTATATGAAGAGGATAACTTCATATCAGAACTAGGACCCATTTCCATGTCATTATAAGGGATTACTGATGGCTTAGAATAACTTTTACTAAATGTAGTACCTTTCATAAAATCATCCCCCTCTCTATTAATATCTCTAAGAATAATATCATTCTACAAATAGAAAAAACACTATCTACTAAGGCTTGGTTTGGTGCATTTATATTTTCATTTTTTTAATTGAATTTCGAGTATATTGAGAATACAAGGTAGTGTATGAGTAACATCCTAATTAAAAAATTTAAAGACATCTTAAAAAGTATCAATTTTAATGAAATTGTGAATTTTTATTCCAAAGGTGTTGATATATTAAATTGCTACAATGTGCATTTAGATTTCAATATCTTGAAGAAAATCAAACTAAATTGAAATTATGAGCTACTTGAAAAACATGTATGATGGACCTAACACTACTTATATTCTACACATGAAACATAGTTTTCGTTAAGTTTGATTGAAAAAACTTAAGTTGAAAAATAATTTGATTTTGTGACCTGATAACAAAAAATAAAAAATAACACCATCTACTAAGGCTTTGTTTGCTACATTTAGATTTTCATTTTTTTAATTGGATTTAGAGTATATTGAGAATTCAAGGTAGAGTATGATTAACATCCTAATTAAAAAATTTAAAGACATCTTAAAAAGTATCAATTTTAATTTTGAAATTGTGAATTTGTTTTTGTAATTAAGTATATATATATAAATCCTTTCAGAGCAAAAAATTACAATATCACCATGTTTTTCCAAGAACTGTAGTTACTAAATTGCCCCGAGGGGAAAAAAATTCATCCAGCCTTCCAAATCAAAACCCCATATTCAGATAATAGTTTTAAACAACTGGAATGGAATCACCCCATGGAGAAACCGATTCATCCAGGCTTCTAGACCATGTAGGACAGATGTATGACGTACAAAAATAAAATCAATCGAAAGTACATGTGTCAAAATATAAACATAAATAACAATAGGCCATGTAGTATGACAATTGTGCAGATGTCATAGTTGAGGCAGTCAATGTGTTGCATGCCACATTATCCAAATTATGTGCCTAGAGAGCCGAAGCCGAGCATGTTGTCGCATCGTCCACTGCTGACATTTAGAGAGCCATAACCAAGATCATCATTGAAGCCGCTGGTGCACTGTGTGCCTATTCTGTGGAGTGTTGAGTGCCATGCAGAGAGGAGAGAAGTTCCATAATTTTCATCCCCTTATTGTCCAGAAATTTCAGGAGAAAGCATAGGTCGTCCACCTCCTTGTGAACCTTGAACACCAAGTCTTGCAGAATTGCAAGGTTGTCTTGGAACTTTGCATAGGTTTCACAATCCAAGCAGGAGTGGGGATGTTCCTGAGGTTTCTCTCGGTGAATGAAGGTGTCCTCTCGTGGAGACCGTATTGGTGGAGAATGCACTGGTGGTGGCGCATGAGATATGTTCATGGGATAATTGGGAGGGACGACCAAGGTAGGTTGCGAGGAAGATTCCAGATCCAACAATGGCCCTGGGAGAAATCCTAGTGAGTTCCCAGGAGGTCGAACCACTCAACTCAGCAAGACCAAGGAGAGGAGAGAGGCGAGACGCCACTTTGTCTTTGAGAGGATTGACTAGAGGAGGAGGGAGAGGAAGGCGACGAGTTGTGAGAAGGTGTGGGGGTAGGCTGAGGTCGAATGACCATGTGCGACCTGTTTTGGTACAAGGTTGAGCCCCTCTTGGATTTCCCCTATAGTTGAGGCATGGCTGAAGCAATGAAAAGGTAAGAAGTAACATAGAAATGGAAAGCATAGCAGGAGAGCACCAGGGAAGAGTGCAGACTATGGGATGGCTCTGGTGAGAAGAGAAAGAACTAAAGAATCCGTCGATGAGTGCCATGGCATGAATATTTATGGAGAGGGAGGACATACATGCACAGACGTGACCACAGTAATAGTGACTCCATTGATCAGATGAGGAGGAATATGAGAGTGCACTCGGAGCGTTAATGGTGAGTTGGTAAGAGTGAAGGTTGCGTAAGTTCATGGTGTGGGAGGAGGGGAGGAGCATGCACCAGTCACATGGCTAGTACTACAATGGAATGCACCGTCCCCTCCATCTTGACACTTGTTCCTCACTAACACCCCATCTGGGGGGTCTTCTATAGTAATATCCCTATAAATGCATCTCTGGAGGATTGAATGCTCTTGGTGGGTGGAGGCCATACATAGAAGGTCTGATCCCTTCAAGGAAACTCGTGTATTGGCTAAATCATTCACAATCGGATTTGATTTCCATTTCACATGCTAAGGGATGAGATATTGATGAGGCCAAATGAGAGTCACGATGGTCCTGAGCCCGGAGGAGAGATGCCAGTAGGGCAAGATTGTGTCTGGGTCCCCTCCATTAAGAATTTTCACAAAGAGGTTTATAATTACTTGTGATTCCCCTTCCACAATCAGTTTGTGGTAAACCTAACCTAGAGCTATCTGTAGACCTTTTGTGAGACCCCATAGCTTTGTTGCATTGTTTTTGGTATGTGTTATCTCTCCAAGAGTCACTCCCAGGTTGCAAATGGGATTATTCTTGGTAACCTGGAATTTGATTTGAATAGGATTTAATTTCAAGTGGATCAGTGATAAAAAGAAAGAGAAAAGGAATCAAGTTAATTATAGATCAATGATAGACCATTGGGAAATGGAGTAATAAACACTCTTCTCATCGAAGGTATTTAAGTTGTTAATCAAACAAAAAAATCATATGTTGATAGATAGAAAAATAAAGAAGTAAAATCGAATATAGAATGTTCACTAAACAAAGATCCTGTTAGTTTAATGAATAAATAAATACTTGAATATAAACAATGATTGATGGGAAAAATATAGCAGATTCTCTGTTGCTTAGGAATCCATAAACCATTGACAACTTTTGATTCTCAAACCTGTGATATATTTCAAATAAGAAGACAGATAAAACACAAAATTACATATGAAAATAACATCTCTCATGATTCTTCAATAACAATAATGAATACAACCAATTCCCTCAGACTTACAAATGAGAAACTGAAACTACTCCTACTCTCTTTACCCTCTCTTGGATTATGAATCCAACCCTTCTCCAATAGCTCCCTCTTATCCTAAATAGAAAATAGCATCAACATATACTTAAGAGGTCGAATCCTATCTCTTCCATTGGATTCTAGGCCTTGGATCTAGGTGGCAATAGTCAAAGAGACAAAAATCCAACAAACTACTAATTTTCAGAAAATTGTTGGAAGTCATTAATCATTTTTTTCAAATCACTGCATGAGGTATTTAATGGAGCTAAAACTTAGGTGTAGGTGTCCCTTGACATATAAATTATCCATGGGAAGTCATTCGAACCCTCCTTTACAAGTGTAAACCTCCCAACAAGGCGAATATCCAATCAGCTATGCAAAACCAAGAATTTGCTGCATATTTCACAGTGCACTGGGATTTTTATTGTTTATCTAAAATTCCAAATGGGGTCAGGATAAAATATGGTCAAAAAGGAGACAAGGATATTATCTTCCTCGACAAAAAATTTCATAGAAACCTACTTCACCATTTTGGTTTTATGATCAAATCTGTAACAATAGCTGCTACATGAAATTTTGTAGCACATTCTATAGTGCATGTCTGTGTAGATAATTTTGCAGTGCCAGGTGCTATGAAATGCCCTGTAATTCTCCGATTTGTGCAGGTTGAGCCCAAAATACCCAGAAAAATTAGCCAAAGGTGTAGAAGCAAGTATATGTCTCCATATAAGGTGTAAGCATGATACTTTCCACAAAAATTCAAAAATATAAGGATGAATTGACCCATAAAAACTACATGTGACCCTTAACAACTTCATGTGATAACATTGGCTCCACAAGGGATAGAGTCCTCCCTGTGAGGCTCTAAGAATTGCTACAACTCAAGTGAATTAGCTTTTGGTTTATGGAGTCACCTATGCAACCAACCTCTGATACCGCCACTTATTCAAGAAAATAGAAAAACTCGCTACAAACTGAAGGAAAGCAAGGCTCGAGAAGTGAGATTATTACCTATCCTACCCTACCCTAACCAAAATTTCAACTTGGTTAAGTAAAAGAAAATTTCCACAATAACCATTCAAGTAACTTGATGACTGAAATGATCTCATATATGTCACTGATCAATGAATACTAACATAAATATAGGAGAAATGACATAAACTCCTTCATAAAATCATACTCACCCATGCGTATCGGTGAAATAATGAAATTTGAAATTTTCAAAAAATATAAAACAAGACTACAAATGGATCCTTAAAACCAAGATCAAAATCATGTTGATCCATAGAAAATAATTTCTCATCCATAAATTCCTTTTTGCTTACAAATAGATAACCTTCTTGTTCTTTCAAAATCAACTCTTGATCATCAACAATTGCAGTCTCTTCATTTTTAGCATGATGATCACAAGATAATGGTACAACAGGTTTTAAATCACACTGATAATGATCAGTAAGGAACATATAATTATCTGTGCAATCATCAGTTATAATATGTTGAACATTTTTTGAAAATTGATCACATGTTGGACATGCATCTCTGTCGATAGAAAAATATGAATATATTGAAGAATTATATTCCAAATGTAAACCATACTTACATCCTTGTTTGAAATTTGATTCATACTCATTGTCTTTTTGCTTCTCCTCTTGTGCAGGGATATTTTCAAAGTATCCTTGATGTTGAATTCGCTATAAATACCGTATGTTCTCTTCGGCTTCTTCAGTATTCTCAAACAACCTTATTAAATATGAATCTTTGATTTTGTCAGGTTGTTATATTAAAGATTTTTAATTACCTGAAAACACTGAATTGTCAAACCAAGTTAAGTGACCTTAGAGTTGCTACACTATATGTGCTGGTAAGATTCTAATTCCTATCTAAAGGTTATTCTGAGAAGAAAACACAAACTTACTCTTAGAAGCTGAACCCTAATGATTATCTTGAAACTAATCATATCTTGTCTAATTTATCAAATGAAAACAGTTCTGAGTTTAAGTACAGGTACTTCTATTTCTGATCTGATGTAATCTCCCAAGACTATCTACAATTAGCTTAAACATCTAATCATCACCATATCTATCTAGACCATAAAAGAGAGATCATTTTTAAAAACCTTTTAATCTAAGCATCAAAAACAGTTCTAAATCTAACACAGGTGAAACAAATAAATGTCTTATTTACCCTACAGGTACTGGAAGCTTCCTTTAATCTGACTATAAGCTAGCTATCCTAACAGAACAGAGTAAATCTAAACTCGCATTCTCTTTAAATCATGATCAAACTAAAAACTAAAAACAGAGAAAATCTAGGTTAAGCACTTGGTTCATTCTTCAAGTTCTACAGGGATAAATAACACATTCAACATTCATCAATCTATGAGATAATATCAAACTGAAAATGATCTAATCGAAGAATGGCTAAGCAAGAATCTAACAGAGTAATTCCAAGCTCAAAACTAACTTACATGAAGATTCTAAAACTAAAAATAAACTAACTCTACTGTGGAAAAGAGACAACGAATTGAACCTATTGGCAGGCCCAACCAAGAGGTGCAATCACCCTAAAATGAAACAAGAGCTACTCAGATCATCCCATACAAAAATTGTTTCATACTTCACGCTTCATAACTCATAAAACAACTCAAATCATTTAACAACAAATAACATAATGCATAGCAACTTGTATTATCAGAAATTGTATCACATAGCATATTGTAACCAACGTTTCTTGAGAGCGATCCCAGTTTATGTAGATCCTCTCCAAAATAGTTTTAAACATAGGTGCATTAATATAAACGGATATTAGATCCGAAAATGACTCATAGTCAGTTAAAATGAACTTCACAGCTTCATGACACGCAGTGTCAAGAAGCGTGGATCATAAATCATTCTAACAAAATAGTTCTGCAATCTCGCCCTGAGTCAGCATATTGAGTTATGACTCAATCAATTATATGAATCAGACTGTCAATCCACTCTGGCCATGTCGTGCAAGTCTTTGGCATCTTCTTTGGCATCTCCACTAAGTGCGAGCCAGTACCTGGTACTAATAAGTTATGTTTCAAAGGAACAGTACCTAACTCATGTCACGTTAGTATCAACATTAGTTTAAAATATCAAAATACATTAAAAATAACTTGAATCATAGGAATACCTTGAATAGCCCCATTTAGTTGTAAAAGTATGTCAAATGTGTCATGGTAAGTCTAGAAGGAAATGATACTAGATATGAAAATGGAGGTATATTTGACATGATATAGGCAAAAATATAGTCAAAACTAGAGACTAACATTCCCCCAAGCTAAAGTCTTTGCCTGTCCTCAGACAAAAAAAAGTCAAAAACTGAGATTCATCAGAGTGTTGCAGCAGCTGCAACCAACATTTGCAATTTCTCATGTTTCTTCATGCTTCTAATTTCCTTCTTAAGAACTCGATTAATGATGATGTGCTTCCTGGAAATCTTCTGCAGTCTCCTATTCTTCTGAAAAAGACCTTTATTTTTTTGTTTCAATCGTTCAATCTTGGACAAGAAATGAGCTTGCCTGAGTTTCATAAGTTCATTTTCTGTTTTGATGTGCCGATCCAGTATGGTGTATTCATGTAACTTCTCTTTTAACCTATGATTCCTTCTTTCTAATCTGGTTACCATTGGTCTCAGGGATCTACTGGAAGAGATTTCATAGTAATATTCAAATGTTTTACCATGTCCTTGTTGTGTCGACTAGACTAGGTTCAGGAGTAAACTCATCATATACTTGAATAGGGTTGTTGACTAGACTGAGTTCAGGAGTAAACTCGTCATACACTTGATCAGGATTGTCGACTGGACTGAGTTTAGGAGTAAAATCCTTATACACCTGAACAGGGGTATCCACTGGCATTTGAATTGGCTTGTCCTGCTCAATTTCTTTGGGAGTATTAGCTTGCCGATTGACTTTACGGACTTTTCGAATCAATTGGGAGAGAGTCCATGTAATCTCAGAGGACTCCAGAGCCTCCTCATGATCATCCACACTTTTTAATATTTCCTGTGGTGGGTAACTAGGCACAGAGTTATCCATATCTAATAGTGTGCGTGTGCATTTTCATTTGGGATTTCTCCTAGGTTTGTCAATTAACTCTTCAAGTTGTTCCACATCAATAATATTTGTAGCAGTTGGAGGAGAAATCAGAATTTCAACATTCGCCTCTATAGCAACAGTGTTTTCCACTCTTTCATGGTTAGTTTCCACACCATCAAAACCATGGACATCAAATGAATGTCCTGTACCAATATTATCATCACTGACCTCAATTGTGCAGTCTGGTGTATTCTTAGGGTTATCACAGATTTTGGTCATGGTTTTAACACCCTTTTTCTTAGAGTTCGACTTCTTCTATGGAGGAGCATACTTAATAATTTTATCTCTAGATTTGTCAGAAGCTAGGGTTCTTACAACGAACATATCCCAAGTTTCTTGTTTGTGGGATAACGCAGACTTAACCAAAACTTTGAAAAGACCAAAATGAAACAAGCTACCTCTAAAATCTTTGGCTTTGCGGACCTGTTCTACCATTTTCTTCAAACTCTTCAACAAAAAATAGGGGATGTTCATCAAATGGTTACCTTTGAAATGTAGCAAGAGTCGAGCATGACATGGAAACACGATCATGTACCATCCTTCAAAAGTGAGGTAGCATTGGAGTATGGATAGAAACTGAGCCCATTTTGGTTCTAACCATGACCTTGATGTGCCCTCTGACCATTGTAATTTTCGATACTATCGTTGCAGGAGATGCATGCAGATATTCTTGTCGACGGGCTGGCCCTTCATCCATTTCTGACCAGTGCTAGGTAATTGAATTGCTTCAGAGATGAATTTTTGTGTGACTTCAAAATCTAGCTCGCCCACTTTAGCTAGTCCACCATGAAAATGAAGAGTGAACTGAAGTGTAACCGAATCATCATACCCATCAAATTTCTTGAAGAACAACTCCCATCTAGCTTTCTGAAAAATGTGTTTGGTGGCTTCATACTCAGGAAGAGCCTCCAAATCTACATAAGTCTCAAGTTCGTGACGATTCACTACCATAATTTCACTCGGTATCACAAGAAAGGTCCACAAGTGAGCAGCGGAATTAGATGAGGGAAATAGAAGAATAGAGTATGATGTGTGAAGTAGTCGCGAGAGGAATTATAGAAGAACATTTGAAATATCATGAGGATCGATAGCATGTAAGGAAATGATGATGGTCATACACATTTGCAAAATATTATTACATATGAATCATGTCGAATTCATCCAAGATAATGCAGTGCATTTCCCATGATATGAAATGTCAATAAGGATTGGTTTATTAGGTACAGAGTATAGGTATAATGAAATATTATGGAGTATCGAGGCATTCCCAGTTCAAATTATTAATATGTAATTTAATACATTAAACCA
>SNQJ01S0159348.1:0-18407 GCA_010110895.2 Picea sitchensis | reverse complement strand
GGACCAAATCCAAAATAGGAAACCCAAAGGTGGTTTCTAGTCTTAGCTCAGTCTCTACTTGTTCTTCTTCTTCATTTTCAACATGAATTTCTCCTCGTTCTCTTCTATCCAATTCTCTCCCTCTTTCTGCCATGTTAAAAGGAATACCAAAAATTGTATATGCAATCTGATCTTTCTTTGGTGAGGGTGTGAAATCCCACCTCTCTGGATTCCTTTTTACATAATTGCTATGTCCTATTGGTTCTTTTGAGGATCCTATTACCTTTGATTCAACAGTTTCAATTGTTATTTGTGAAACTATAGTGTCAGGGTTCCTAAGAATAGCTTGCACTTTTTCTGGATTAACTGTGTCAACCAAGTTTGGATCAACAGGAGTTTGAATTTGTTGGTATGTGGTGTTTCCTGGTTCTATGTTTTTCTCTATGGTTTCCTCAGCTAGAGTTCCAGTCTCAGTTTCTATTTCTTTTTGGGTGGAGGTTTCTTCTTTTTGTTGTTTTGTGTTTCCCCTAAATCTACCTCTATGATCTCTATTTCTCATGAAAACATACTAGATGAAAGAAAAACTAAGATTGAGTTTCAGAGGAACCTGTGATAATAGATATGTCGGTTCTCACCCTTCATTCCACAACTCCTGTTTCATCAACCTGCTAACATACCACACCAAACCAAATACATTTTAAGAAAACAACCAAAACAATTATCTAACTTACCTTCTAAACAACTCCCTGGCAATGGCGCCAAAAATGTCAGGCTGTTATATTAAAGATTTTTAATTACCTGTAAACATTGAATTGTCAAACAAGGGTAAGTGAACTTAGATATTCTACACTATATGTGTTGGTAAGATTCTAATTCCTATCTAAAGGTTAATCTGAGAAGAAAACACAAACTTACTCTTAGAAACTGAACCCTGATGATTATCTTGAAACTAATCATCTCTTGTCTAATTTATCAAATGAAAATAGTTTTGAGTTTAAGTACAGGTACTTCTATTTCTGATCTGATGTAATCTCCCAAGACTATCTACCATTAGCTTAAACATTTAATCATCATCATATATATCTAAACCATAAAAGAGAGATCATTTTTAAAAACCTTTTAATCTAAGCATAAAAAATAGTTCTAAATCTAACACATGTGAAACAAATAAATGTCCTATTTACCCTACAGGTACTGGAAGCTTCCTTTAATATGACTATAATCTAGCTATCCTAACAGAACAGAGTAAATCTAAACTTGCATTCTCTTTAAATCATGATCAAACTGAAAACTAAAAACAAAGCAAATCTAGGTTAAGCACTTGGTTCATTCTTCAAGTTCTACAAGGATAAATAACACATTCAACATTCATCAATCTATGAGATAATATCAAACTGAAAATGATCTAACCGAAGAATGGCTAAGCAAGAATCTAACAGAGTAATTCCAAGCTCAAAACTAACTTACATGAAGATTCTAAAACTAAAACTAAACTAACTCTACTGTGGAAAAGAGACAACGAATTGAACCTATTGGCGGGCCCAACCAAGAGGTGCAATCACCCTAAAACGAAACCAGAGCTACTTAGATAATCCCATGAAAAAACTGTTTCATACTTCACGCTCCATAACTCATAAAACAACTCAAATCATTTAACACCAAATAACATAATGCATAGCAAGTTGTATTATCAAAAATTGTATCACATAGCATATTGTAACCAACGTTTCTTGAGAGCGATCCCAGTTTATATAGATCCTCTCCAAAATATTTTTAAACATAGGTGCATTAATCTAAACGGATCTTAGATCCAAAAATGACTCATAGTCAGTTAAAATGAACTTCACATCTTCATGACACGCAGTGTCAAGAAGCATGGATCATAAAGCATTCTAACAAAACAGTTCTACAATCTCGCCCTGAGTCAGCATATTGAGTTATGACTCAATCAATTATATGAATCAGACTGGCAATCCACTCTGGCCATGTCATGCAAGTCTTTGGCATCTTCTTTGGCATCTCCACTAAGTGCGAGCCAGTACTTGGTACTGATAAGTTCTGTTTCAAAGGAACAGTACCTAACTCATGTCATGTTAGTATCAACATTAGTTTAAAATATCCAAATACATTAAAAATAACTTGAATCATAGGAATACCTTGAATAGCCCCATTTAGTTGTAAAAGGATGTCGATTGTGTCATGGTAAGGCCAGAAGGAAATGATACTATATATGAAAATGGAGGTATATTTGACATGATATAGGCAAAAATATAGTCAAAACTGGAGACTAACAGATTTCTCCCAAGAGAAGGACAAGATTTGAATGTTGAGCCATTTCATAGTACACCATGGCAACAGTCTCAGAAGGTTGAATTTCCACTGACATGCTATGATAAAAACTATAAAACCTCTCGTTGAAGAAAACCAAGGCTTCCTCTTCCCCTCTCCTAAAAGCATTAAAATTATCCAAGTACCGATCAAGGGACTTGTTCTCACCCCAACACTTTAAAAATGCATTGCATAGCTCAATCGAAGAACCAATAGAATTGACTGTCAAACCTTTAAACCACACAACAACATATCCAAAAAAATATTTGGAGAACAACCTCATTGTAACATCATCATATATTATCTCAAACTGATAAACAAAGTTCTCAAAGGCTTCCAAATGCCTCTTAGCTGTAACATGATCCTCTCGAGAAAACTGAGGAATATACTCAAAGAAATCAAGAGGATAAGGATGAAGGTGATATGATAGTGTTAAAGGTTTAAACATATTTTCTTTGATTCTAGTTTGAAAACAAGTGGGCTGAATATGAGTTTTAACAAGATGATGGCAAGGTTCAACAGTAATATCATAAGGTAATGAGATCTAAGAAGGCTTTGAATTAGTTTCAACCTCCTCAAGGTTAAAAGGGTGATCAAATTCAGGAGGGATTTGAATACAAAGCTCATCATTATGAATAAGCTGAGGTGAGGATACAAGATAAAAATCTACAACATAGGCAGAAGGCAAGTATTATTTTTCCAAGGATGGATATATAATGGAAGGCTTATGATAATTCGAATAGACAAAACATAGAAGAAACATATTTATACATAAAGGGAAAGAGAGAAATGAGATGATAAATTAAAACAAGAGTGCATGGAGAAAGCTCATAAGTTGATACCTCGTCATCACCTTTCATATGGTAATATTTATGTCGACATGATCCTCCTCAGTGGACTATTTAATTGTGGATTCTCTAGGTATATAATTACAGTCAATTTTTTTTTCCTTCTCTTGTCTACCATCAAGATTTGGGTCTATGTCATTCTCCCAGGGAAGATAGCTTCACACTTCGTTCCCAGGAAACGACGCCAATAATGTCATCTCTACAAGAGTCACTCCCAGACTACAAATGGGAGTAATCTTGGTAACATGGAATTTGATTTGAATAGGATTTAATTTCAAGTGGATCAGTGAGAAAAAGAAAGAGAAAAGGAAGCAAGTTAACTATAGATCAGTGATAGACCATTGGCCAATGGAGTCATAAACACTCTGCTCATCAAAGGTATTTAAGTTGATAATCAGAAAACAAAATCATATGTTGATAGATAGAAAAATAAATAAGGAAAACCGAAGATAGAATCCTCACTAAACAAATATGCTCTCAGTTTAATGAATCAACAAATACTTGAATATAAACAATGACTGTTGGGAAAAATACAATAGATTCTTTGTTGCCTAGGAATCCATAAAACATTGATATCCTATGATCCTCAAAATCATGATATATTTCAAATACGAAGACACATAAAACACAAAATTACATCTGAAAATAATAGCTCTCATCATTCTTCAATAGCAGTAATGAATACAACTAATTCCCTCGAGCTTACAAATGAGCAACTAAAACTGCTCCTACTCTCTCTAGCATGTCTTGGCTTATGAATCCAACCCTTCTCCAAGATACCCATATTATATTAAATAGAAAATAACATCAAAATATACTTAGGAGTTTGAATCCTATCTCTTCCTTTGGATTCTAGGTCTTGGAGCTAGGTGGCAATAGTCAAAGAGACAAAAATCCAACAAACTACTAATTTTCAAGAAATTGTTGGAAGTCATTAATAAATTGTTTCCAACTCACGGCATGAGGTCTTTAATGGAGCTAAAACTTAGGTGTAGGTGTCTCTTGACATCTAATGGATCCATGAGAATTTATTCGAACCCTCCTTGACAAGTGGCAACCTCCCAACAAGGAGAATATCCAATCAACTATGAAAAATAGAGAATTTGCAACACATTTTGCAAGACACTGGTGTTTTAATTGTTTCTCTCAAATTCCACACTGACTCAGTCTGAAATTTGGTTAGCAAGGAAACAGGGATATCATCTCTCTCCAAAACACATTTCAGAGAAAACCACTTCATCATTTTCATTTTATGATCAAATCTGTAACAGTAGTTTCTACAGGAAATTCTATAGCGCATTTTGTAGCATCTCTCTCTGTAGATCAGTTTGTAGTGACGGGCACTACGAAATGTCCTGTAGTTGTTCGATTTGTGTAGTTTGAGCCCACAATACCCAAAAAATTTAGCCAAAGGTGTATAATCATGTAGAGGTCTCCATATAGGGTGTAAGCATGATAATTTCCACAAAACTTCAAAAATCTAAGGATGAATTGATCCATAACAACTACATGTGACCCTTAACAACTTCATGTGATAACAATATGACCTAGGCTGCCCACTGAAATGAGAAAACCGTTCCCCTGTCTGTTGCAGAAGACCACACCAAAACCTATTGCACCTAGATTTCCTGTTGACGAATCATCGAAATTTAACTTGATGAATCCTACAGGCAGAGGAGACCAAAGAGAGGGGATACCCTTGAATTTGGAGTGGTAGGGAATATTGGAGGAAAAGAGATTTAAGGTGAAATTACAACTATCTAGGATGCTTCATTCGTGTGAAGGACAAATCAAATCTGCTTCTTTCCACGGTTGTAGACTGATGGCTTCTATGATTTTGCTGCAAATTTGGGTCCAGATAATTTTCCATTCTCCTTGTGTCATTTGGAAGATACACTTATTCTACTCTTTCCAAAGTTTCCAAAGGATGAACCTGGGGAGTATCTTCCAGATGCGATTAATAAAGGGAGATTGGAAAGCTATATCTTTCCATTCTTCAATGATTTCCTTGAGGTCATCGCGCTTGTGATATGACGTGTGCATGATTGTAGCGCATTGATCACAGACTTGGGAGCTATAGGAGCATATATTGGGAAATGGTTTTGAATTTTCTCTTCCCTGAAGAAAAGAGGACATATGGATGGCCCCATGAATGCCCACTTCATGAGATTGTCCCAAATGAGAATACTTTTGTGAGCTACCAGCCAAAGGAAGGTAGTGATTTTGGGCCAATGCTTGTTTGACCAAATTTTCGTCCATACCTTCTCATGGGGGTTGTGTTGATGGTTCGCCTTTATAGCATAAGCTTCTTGAATGTTGAATATGCCTCGTGAATAATTTCCCCATCGTAAGATGTCCTCTCCCTGAAGCATTTGAATTTTCCTGGAATTGATCAGATTGTACCAGGGTTATAGTTCCACATGCTCTGCAATATGAAGATCCCTTCTAGAGATTTTCTATATTTTCCAAGTGGCACCAGGGGGATTCTCTTTCCAGTAGTATGCTACTGTTTTCAATCCCGTTTGTGTAGCCAGGACGAGGAAGGTGTCATCCAGGGAATATTGCGCCAGAACAGGAAACTGCTTCCACGAGTCATTCCAGAAGGAAATTGTTTTTTCATTACGGACTTCCCAGTTGGCGTGATTGACCACTAAAATATGATTCTTCTTGGATTTCATTGATATTAAGGATATTGGAGTATCCTCGTTCCATTTGATGAGGTTATTTTTGGCAATGTTTGGTGCATACTTTCTCCTCCACAGCTCGGCCCAGAGATCTTGGGGTCTCTTAGCAATCTCCACAAGATTTTGGTGCTCAATACTTTAGTCAGATTTGTCGGATCCCTTAGCCCAAGGCCTCCTTGTGATTTGGTTATGCAGAGTTTTTCGCAACTGATCAACTCTAGTTTTTTTCCAGTCTTTTCCCTCTCCCACATAAAATTTATTTGTAGGGTTCTGGTAACATTGAGGATTGAGCTTGGAGCAGTTAAGGATAAGAATGTGTAGATAGGAAGGGCTTGGAGAAATAACATGAGGAGGATAAGGCGGATAGGGAGGTTGAGTGCAGAAGGTCCAAGAGGCTAGTATTTTCATGAAAGAGGTGACAAGGCCTTCCCAGGAGATTTTTCTGAGGGCCTTGTTTAGGAGGGGAATACCTAGATATTTGTATGGAAGGGAGCTTTGAGTGAAACCCAATATCATTTCTATCTGAATTTGGATTGGGACCGAGGTGTTAAAAAAGAAGATCTGGGATTTGTCTTTTTTTATATCCATTCCTGAGGCGTCGCAAAATGTTTGAAGAATAAGGAGTATTTTGTGGGCCTCTTGGACCATCGGGGATCCCATAATTAAGGTATCATAAAAAAATTGAATGTGGGAGACCAGAGGATCGATTCCATGCAAGGGTAACTCGACTAAGGTATGGTCTACAATTGAATCTTGAATAGAGCGACTTAGGCCTTCCACCATGATTATGAAGAGGAAGGGTGACAGGGGATCCCCTTGATGTATCCCTCAGGTAAGTGAAAAGAGGTGGGAGGGAACACCATTGATGAGGATAGGGAATAAGGCATAGGAGGTTAGATTCCAAATCCAGTCAACCCAAGAGGAGAAAAATACAAAGGCCAATAGAACATATTTCATGTAAGCCCAACTTAACTTGTCAAAATATTTGGAAAGATATAATTTTAACAACATACCTAGAGTTTTGGTCTTCTGAAGAGAGTGGATGAATTCGTGTTCCATAATGACATTGTCCAAGATTTTCCTTCCTTCCACATATCTTGACTGCTCTGGTGAAATGATGAAGGAAAGGAGAAGTTTAAGGTGCTGAGAAATCACCTTTGTTAGTATCTTGTAGATTGCATTGCAAAGAGCTATTGGTCTGAACTATTTTTGGTGATTAATTTTCTCTTCTTTGGGAATGAGGGTGAGGAAGGTAGAATTGAGAGCTGGAAGAACATGAACCGAAGCCCTATAGTCCTCAATAATATTCCACACTTCCTCCCTTATCATTTTCCAACAATGGTGGAAATTTTTTGAAGTGAATCCATCCGACCCATGAGCTTTCCCTTCTGGAGTATCATGAAGTGCCTCATCCACTTCCTCAGTCATTATAGGTCTCATCAATGCTTCATTGTGTTCCACAATGATTGTGGAAGGTATGTGTTGGGTGATTTGAGCTATGGCATGATATATTTCACTCGGAGGTTTAGAAAAGAGATATTGGTAGTAGGATACCAACTCCACTTCCAGGCCATCGTGAGAATGGAGAGTTTTCCCTTATTTTGTGACCAAGTGGGAGATGCGGTTGGCATGTCTTCGTTGAATAGTGGACCTGTGGAATAATTTGGTATTTCTGTGGCCCTCCTTTATCCATTTCACTTTGGACTTTTTTTTCTAGAGGATATCCTCTTAGGCTCATATTTCCCCCAACTTTTGACTTATCATTGCTTCCTACGTCTTGAGCTCCTCTGTGATGCCCTAATATATAATTTGGATTTGTAGGATCCTCATTTGTTCATTCAAATGTTGTTGGGCCTCGAATATATTTCTGAAGGTTTGTTTGTGCCATATATTGAGGCGCTTCTTGAATTTTTTTATTTTCTGTTGGAAACAGTACATCTTGGAGCCATGCTGAATTGTCGACTCCCACCACCAGATGGGGGCCTTGTCTTGGAAGTCTAGGTGGTTGATCCAAAAATGATCAAATATGAAGGGCTTGCATCCTGGAGAAGCCAGAATGTCTAGCCACAGTTTGATGGGCCAATGATCCGACCTATGGGCATCGAGGATGCGTTCTTCCATAGTTATTCCATTCATCAAGAGGGAGTTTGAGATGAGGAAGTGATCAAGACGAAAATCCACCTATTGGGATCTTGATCATTTATTTTTCCAGGTGTAGAGTCCATTTTGTGTTTCCAGGTCGATGAGGCCTAGCTTGTCGATTAAGGCTTGAAAGTGTACTGACTCTACCTAAATTCTACATGTTCCTCTTCTTTTCTCATCTAGATTGCAGATCATATTAAATCACCACCAAGAATCCATCGAATTCCAAAGGTAAGGGTGGCGAGTCCTTCCATATTTCTAATTAAGGAAGTTTTGTCTCTTCGTGGGGCCGATACATACACATTCATGAGGAATCCAGGTTTGTTGGATCCAATAAGACTGTAATTCGATGAGATTGACCACCTGGTGGTAAAGAAATTTTCTAGGATCACTGAGCTCAGGTTACAGATAAAATCTAGAAACTCGACCAAACCCATTGCATCATTGAAAATCACCTTCCCTTACTTCTAGCAACAAGAGAGAACTCGCTCCATTTCTTTCGTTACACATTTTTTTTCTTGTAGAAACATAATGTCTGGTTGTTCTACTATAATACATTCTCGTAGTAGCCTTTGCTTGCTACGACCGTTGAGTCCCCGTATATGACAGGAGATGAGATTCATGATGAGGATGGGGAGGGGAGAGGGGGAAAGATATCGGAAATGAGATGTATCTGACATGATTTAACCATAAAGTGTCAAATCTCATGTATAAGCTTATGAGTGGATTTCCTTCCCCTTTTCTTTTCATCTTTCTGAGTTTTGCATTTTTCTTTTAGTGTATTTCCTTGTCTGCACAGGCATGAACTAGATCTAGCAGTGGAGCTCGCTGAAGAGTTGAGGAATACTTTGAGGACTTTGTGTAACTAGTTTGGAGGGATGGTATATAGTTGTTGATGTCGATAGGATTGTTCTAGATGTTCCAGGTCTATTCTGGCTAAATCCTGCTCATCTAGGTCCATTTATGCATCTCCATCATATGGATCTAAGGGTTCTTTATCCATAGCAGTGGAGGCTAGCATGGAAGAGGTTTGATCAATCACAGGGGTTTTCACAATTTTCCCTTTTGTTTGGACTTGCTAAACCTCCACCATAGGAGGGATCTATGGAGCATCCATATTCTCTGGATCCTGATGTAGGGAATCGAAAGGGTTATTGGAGGGTGGTTCCCTAGTGGTCATAGAGACTGTTCTCTTGGCCCTTTGTCTCCATCTTCCTTCTAATGGTATGAAATCGTCCTTTGTTTTACTTGTTTCAGGGTTTTCTTCCTTCTTACCATGTTGAGGGAGTAGTCTCTGAAGAGATTCCCATGTTCATGGAATTTCCTTCAATGGAAAGGTGTGTGCTCATAATCAGTGGTTTGTGACTAGTATTCATCATGGTATTCCAAGGAAATGGAACCTGGTAGAGAATTAGAGATATTTAGGTAGATGAAAATGTGCGCATATGAGGTGTACCTCCAGTGCTTGGTTTCTTCTGAATATTTTACATATACTCCAATGGTGTTTCAAATACTCTCCAATACTTCTTCAAGACAAAACTCCCATGGCACGAAATAAAGTTGAATCTAGACTGGTTCATGCGCAAAATCCTCTATTTCAGGGCTAAATGTCTCCATCCAAAAGCGCAAGAAGAGGCCAACTTAGTTGAAAAAATAAGGCCCTTCGTCAAATATGTGGTTCCTATCCTCAAGATTGTGCAAGATTATTGTGAAGAATCCTTTGGATCCCAACTGGAGGTCATAGTGACCTTTAGGTTTCCACCATTGTTGTATCCATTTTATCAGCTCACGTTCGGAGGGACATAACCTTAAAAATTTCCCAAACAGGGAGTAATCTCACATATATTTCTTCTGTTCTTCTATTCTAGGCATGTTGATGACGTATTTCGGTGCTTGTGACGCTTGGGGGATGCACTTTTTGGGTGCCCAGGGTCGTGTTTCTCTTGTCTGAGCATTCCCTGAATTGATTTCCATTTACTTTTCTTTGAATGAACCTTCTAAGAGAAGGTGGGAGAAGAGATCGGGGGGTGTTTCAAAGGTCATCCATTTGGAGATGCAGTCCATGTTTCTGTGCATCGTGACATAACTGTAGGAGGCACCTCATGGACATCCCTCTCTTGTGAGCACTTTTTTCCCCACGAGGGGTGTCCAAGTGCACCAGAGGCTGAGTGAAGTCCTAACCTAATGCACCTCAATCAGAGCCCAATATCACCATCATCTTAAAACATTCTAAATCCTTTTGATCCGAATTATGAAATTGTGAATTTTGATTCCAAAAGTGTTGATATATTAAATTTCTTTGTAATGTGCATTTAGATTTCACATTTTTATTTCAAAGTATATTTTTATTTCACATTTTCTTGAATAATATATTGAAATATCGAAAAGAAACCAAGGATGAACATAACCAGTTTAGTATTGGACTGTCATTTCAATGTGAATTTTCTGTTGATTATTTGGGTTGGTTGTCATTGATGTCAACCCTTGAAGAAAGTCTGGTAGAAAATTCTGGTAGCACAAAGGTTTGGGTAATGGACCCAAGTTTTTTTTATGGATAATGGTATGAATTTTGATATATTTGTAGGTAATACTATTCCGTATGGATAGTACATGTCATTCCATTTCCGGTGGTAAGTGGAACATCACATAACTCCTCACGGTTACAGAGTTGTGGCCATGTGAAGTTGGAGAAAGGTTTGGGTAATGGACCCAAGTTTTTTTTATGGATAATGATATGAGTTTTGATATATTTGCAGGTAATAATATTCTACATGGATAGTACATGTCATGACATTTCCGTTGGTATGTGGAACGTCACATAACTCCTCACGATTAGAGAGTTATGGTTGTGTAAAGTTGGAGAACCCCCATGAGTCATCTAGAAGCCCCAAAAGGTCAAAGTAGTCAAAGTGGTTTAAGATATTTTAAAAGGTAAATAATAAAGTGAATTGATGAGTGTACTATAATTCAAAGTGAATAAAAAATAAATTATTTAAATAATAATGTTAATGGAGAAATTACTAAGTGGACAAGTGGTTAGAAGTGGGTTAGCCCTAAAATAAGGAAAGTGGTTTAAGATGGTTAGACGGTAACCCCTTGAGGTAAAGTGAAGTGATGAGTGTACTATAATTCAAAGTGGATACAAAATAACTTATTCAAATAATAAATTTAATGGATAAATTACTAATTGGAAAAGTGGTTAGAAGTTGGTTAACCCTAAACTAAGGAAANTTATTTAAATAATAAATTTAATGGAGAAATTACTAGGTGGACAAGTGGTTAGAAGTGGGTTAACCCTAAAATAAGGAAAGTGGGTTAAGATGGTTAAAAGGTAACCCCTTGAGGAAGCTACATGAAAGTATAAATAAGAGGCGAGGCTCTCTAATTTTAATCGCACTTGAGCATATTGAATATCTACAAGTGACCGAGGTAACCGAAGGATATCTAAGCTGAATTTTGGGTAGGTGAAGTAAATAAGGCCGAAATTCAAGGGAGGATAAATTCTTTTGATGATGCTTTCTAAGGTATGTTATTTATAGGTCATCTCACCATTTTCGCAATAACAAAATTTCTGGTATTATTCAGACCGTGAAATTGGGTGGCCTTTGAGGAAACATATCTAAGTAGTGGTGATACAAATTTCATCTTGTTTATCATTTTATTTTTTGAGTTACATGCCATGGACAATAGGGTTTGTGGCTAGTCCCGAAACTAGTGTTAAAAACTGTTTCTGGTAAAAATGTCATAACTGATTCATAACAGATCCAAATTTAGTAAGACCAAATGTATTAGTTAGATTATAGTCTTTAGTATTCTATGTATAATTTTGAGATCCATAAAACAAATATTGCGTGTGGGGCACGCTCTATAAGCTCTCTCTCTAGAATAAGCCAAAATTCAAAAGGATATGCCATTTTTTCTATAACTCTTTTCTCTTAGAGGTTACAAGTAGTGAAATCTGGAGGAATTGCATAAAAGACACTGAAGAACAATGTGTACCCTTTTCATATATTTATTCATTATAGGTAAATAGTTATGATTATTGCAAGTTAGGGTTGTTGACTAATACAAAACTAGTCATGTGAGACTAAAGTAAAATATGTTGAAAATGCTAGTCTCTTGTTGAGGAAGGTTTGCAGGTATGTGCTCACATACACCAGGTCTTTTATAGAGTTAAAAATTAGATTTGTATGATGAAATTGATGAGGGATTTTGGTTGAGGTATGTTACAGATAGAGGTTGTATAACAATGAGGTTGTGGTACATAGTTTGATGTAATGGTTTATGGTATTGGGTTTATGGATAGACTATTGAACTGTTAGATAAATTTTGATGGTTATATTGGTATATGTATTTGGTATAAGGTTGAGGTACAATTTGGTGCATGGTTGATGCACGTGTTTATGATACAAGTTGATTACAGGTTGAGGTACAGGTTGGTGCATGGTTGATGCACTTGTTTATGGTACATGCTGATTACAGGTTGTTGGTACAGGTTGGTTCATGGTTGAGGCACTTGTTTATGGTACAGGTTGTTTACAGGTTGATTGGTACAGGTTTACAACATTATATCTCACAGTGATAGTGTTTCAGTCGTTCCATCATTCTACTTTTATATCAGGGTGGTTGGATGGGGCAAGGATAGGTGGTTGTAGCCACCTTACAGTTGTAGTTTAAGAACATAGGGGGTTTGAGCCTCCTTCTCATTGAAGACAAAGAATTGGGGATTTGGAGCTTCCTTCAGGTTATAGCCTGAGAAACTAGGGGGTTGTAGCCTTCTTGTGGTTGTAGCCAGAGAATTGGGGAGTTGGAACTTCCTTCAGGTTGTAGCCTGAGAAACTAGGGGGTTGGAGCCTCCTTCCAGTTGTATATAGAAAAAAAAGGACTTTGGTTCTTCCAATGAATGAAATTCTTAAAGACATATAATAAAAAATATTCCATAGTTTTCTCTCGCTTTGGGTTTCCACGTAAAAACACTAGTGCTATGTGTATGTGTATGATTGCTCATTTGTGCATTGTTTATTTACTCTGCAACTATTGTATGATAATGATACATTGATATAACACTTGCATTTGTGGTTAAAAATGATTGATTTACTTTATTACTGATTCAACCGTCCTCTTAGTAATCCAACAATTGGTATCATAGTGAGGTTCCTTCAAGAAACAATTTAACCACTAGAAGGAGATCATGGATTATTTTGAGAATGGAGTACCAATGTTTAATGGTTTAAAGTATGAGATGTGGAGAAGATGGATGAAATTATTTTTACAGATAGAGGGGCATTATATTTGGCTATCATTTGTTACAAGATATGATATTTCAAAAAGGGAACATATTGCAACCAAGAAGGAGTTGAAGAAGAATAACAAAATAGCAATGAATTTCATCTGGGAAGGATTACCTAATACAGTCAGAGAAAAGGTTGGTAAATGTTCATCACCCAAATAAATTTTGGATAAGTTACATGACATATATTATTCACCCATCGCAGATTCAAAAAATTCCAAAGAAGATGTAGATACATACCAAGAAGAATTATGTTCACCATGTCAAACTGATTCAGAAGATGAAGATTACATAAACACTAGAGGTATGTTGTTTTTCTTTAATTATGAAAAACGATGACATCTTGAAATAAAATGCAATGAAGGAAATGAGACAGAAAAACTAATTGAAAAGGAAGACAATTATGAAGCAGAATTGATTATTTCTTTTGATGAACTAAGAGAAGAAAACAAGTCACTAAAGAAATAATTGATGAAACAAAAGGAAAGTGTTCACATTTTTTAAGAATTCCAACAGGTCACTGAGAACTTAAGAACTCAACTAGAAGAAGATAGAATGATCGAAGAAAATCTTTAATATCAAAAGTAGTATTTGAAAGCCAACATAGCAACACAGAAGGAAAAAGCAGAAATGAGAGAGAAGTTATTGACAAATTATCTTAAGGAAATAACTAACGATCTAAACCATATTGAGGAAGAGTTTGGTCAAGAAGAGAAAGGAATTGAAGAAGAAATAATCACATTAAAAATTCATCTTGGAGAAGCAAAAAGACCAAGAGAAGTCATGAAGTCTCAGATAATGAAGAAAGAAGAAGAGGTTGAGGAGCTTGAAGAAGAAGTACTCAAAGGAAATAATCACGGTCAACTAGAATCTAATAAAACTATTGAAGATACATCTTCAAGAAGACCATCCATGTTCAAGCCACAAAGAAGATTCAATCATGATCATGATCAGTCAAGGTGAAAATTTAGAAGGACTACAACACAAAGAAGATCATTCACTCCCAGGGATGAAAATTTCTTTTATGGTCATTGTTTTTATTATACTAATTTTGGACATAAGGTTGCAGATTACATGGATTATAAAAGAAATGTTCAAGCAAGAAGTTCCTATGTGGCCCCATGTTACATTGAATGTTACAAATGTCATAACTATGGACACATAGCCAGTGATTTTAGAAACATGATAGATACTTCCATAAAAGAGAACATTGATATCAAATATAAGAAAGTATGGATAAGAAAACAGGAAGAATAGGTGAACAAAGACTAGGTATCAGAGATCAAAAGATTGGAAATAAAACGAGATGAAGAAAATTCTACAGAGAAAAATAAAGATGTCAGATACATAAAGGTTTGGATAATAACTAAAAGAAAAGAAGGACATGTAAATAAGGAACAGGTTCAAGAGATTGTACTTTCAAGAATTGTAGTGAAAGATGAATCCACATACAAAAAGAAAGAAGTTAGAACTGAAAGAGATGATGAATCTACCAATGAAGATGATGATGGATCTACCAATGAAGATGATGATGAATATACCAATGAAGATGATGATGAATACACATCAAACAAGGAATTTTTACGAGCCATCAAGCTTATAGACTCACAGGTAATATGAATATTAGACAAGGGGGAGTCTATGCGATAGTTGTGACAGACCAAAGAACCATCCTTCTAGCAACTTGCATAGTTTGATAAGACCGATCTAGATAAATGAATTAGAATAAGTACAATTTGATAGATTAATCAAGACTTCATGATATTATAGCGATAAATGGCTCAACATTATGGACAATTGCGCAAGCAGAGTCTTGTACATTATGGATAGAGATGGATTTATAAGAACACTTAGCTGGTTTAGATAGATAAATGATAGTGTACGAGATAATGGATTCATAGATTGGTTCAGAGAGTGGTTCAGAGATAAAGGAACATTATCATAATGGATGATAATTACACAGGAAATGGCTCGAACAATGATAATGGATTCCAAATTGACAGATTTTTTTGGACACATACAGTGCATACAAAATCGCACATTCAAAACAAAGTAATGCTCATAAAAAAAAGGACAAAACTCCCTACGAACTATGGAAAGGAAAAGAAGACAACAACCTCTACATTAAGGTAACTCAAGGTAGTATTTTATTAATTGTAATTTATGTTGATGATATTATTTTTGGAAGTACTAATGATAGGTTAAGCCAGAAAGTTGCAAAGGATATGCAAAATGAATTTGAAATCTCATTACTTGGAGAACTATCCTTCTTTATGGGTCTTCAAATATGTCAAAGTAACCAAGGAATTTGTATTTATCAAACTAAGTATATAATAGAAATGCCAAAGAGGTTCGTAATGGAAGATTGGAAACTAGTTACGACTCCTATGAAAACCAGTTGCAAGTTGAGAAAAGATGATGATTCAAAGTCTACATAACAAAGAAAATACATGTCAATGATTGGTATTTTACTATACGTGAGAAAATCCATACTAGATGTAATGCAGGTAGTTGGACAAGTGGAATGATTTCAAGCGGCACCAAAGGAATCACATGTATTAGCAATAAAGATGATTTTTCAGATATATCAAAGGAACATGGTATCCAAAAGGAGGTTGGAATCACATGTATTAGCAATAAAGAGGATTTTGGATTATGGTATCCAAAAGGAAAGGATCTATTACTTATTGCCTACACAGATGCAGATTGGGAAGGTTGCATTGACGACCGATGAAGAACTAGTGGAGCATCGTTCTACATGGATGAGTGTTTAGTATCATGAATAAGAAAGAAAAAATAATTAGTATCCTTATCTACAGTCGAGGTAGAGTATATTGTAGCAACAGGATGATGTACATAGGTGTTGGCATGTTTTACAGGTAGTGTATGCTTGTCATTGATGGCAAGTACAACAACAATAATGAATTGGGTACAGGAAGGATGTGCCAGACGGGCACCATAAGTCTTTTGGCAAGACGATGCAAAAATGTCTCGACAAGATGAGAGTATGCGAAGGTATGCTTGTTCATTTGATGGAAAACAAGTAGGCAAGGAAGACTAGCAGCGGATCGATGATTGAAAAGCAAGATCAAAGTTTCGGTCAAACTTCATTTCAGAGTTTTTTGACTACCGGGATTTCGGATAACGGGAGTTGGAGATGTCAAGAACTCCCACATCAAGAGTCCCGAAATGCCGAAACGCGAAAACCCAAAAAGGCACATCACTCGGAATGTTGAATATCGGGATTTCAGTTACCAAGAGATGGAGCAACAAGGACCCTTCGACATCAGGAGTCCCGAAATGCTGAAATGCGAAAACCCAAAAAGGCACATCACTCAGAATGTTGAATATCGAGATTTCGGTTACCGGGAGATGGAGAGACAAGGATCCTTCGTCATCAGGAGTCTCGAAGTACCGAAAAGCGAAACACCTAAATTCCAGAAGCAGGCACATCATATCGAGATTTTGGATACTAGAAGATGGAGAAGTCAGAGACTCTCAACATCAGGAGTCCCGAAGTGCCGAAATATGAAATCTCGGAAATAGACACATCAACAAACCATGTCAGCAAACCGTGTCAGCTAAGGACACATGGCACAATCAGGCAATGACAAGTGTCAAGCTGATTCAACATTTCGGGCACATGTAAGTCATGAATCAGAATGACACATGGTAGCTAGTCAACACCTGTCAATCCACGTGTGACATCAGTAGGTTTACCTCACATCGAAACTTTCTATTTCAGAGTTTTACACAGCAAGCAAAAACTCCATCATAACGATGTCCCGAACTTCGAAATTCTGAAAGGGACCATTGTGTGTCTCGAAAAACTCGAAGGAAAAAACACCGAAATCCCATCAACCACCCACCTCAGTGGGTTATGTGAACCGTCCGATCACTTCGGAGATTTCGTGATCATGAATTTGATAATGCTCGAGTCACGATGACTTGAAAGGGAAAAATCTTGAAATCGTGAAACCCAAAGTTGCGAAATGTCAATTCGCCGAAAAGAGAAACTCAGGAGTATGAACCATTGATCTGACTCCATTTCGGAGTTTCGGATACCGAAACTTGGAGGTGTCAAGAACACTTCACCATAGAAACGTCGAAATCCCAAAATGAGAAATTGTGATATACAATTTCGAACTAGCCCGTGGTCACCGCCTATGGTCCTGTGGGGAAAGGAGCTAGTATAAACAAGCTCCTTTTTCCGAAGTTTCAGGGATTAGGACATCGAGTGTAACAAATCTTTACCCCAGGGATCCTGAAATACCAAAATGCGAATTGGTGAAATAAATGCAAGATCACATGAACTCAATCCAATGGTGCAGGTGATTTTGGGCACGATCAGAGGGCTAATGTTGCTCCTCGCAGACTAACTGCTAGAAACCATTGATGGTCTCTGCCAAAGGATTCGAAGAAACCTCTGTGTGATCACCAGAGGAGCTGAAGGGTATCCAAGATTCTTCCAGGGAATGAAGACGATTCTTAGAGGGACTGACAAGTGGATGAGTGTTGAAGTCTATAACTGAAGCATAATTTGTAAGCTCGACTATTCCAGAGAAGACAAAGAGTCTTGACTGCCAGAGGGGCTGAGGAATCTTAGCATGACATCCAGTGATGCTGAACGCGTGGGCAAACTTCCAGAGAAGCTGAAGAGTTTCCATGATGAACAGCAGAGCACTCGACATGCAGAGGATGTAGAACCATGAGACACAGAGCATGCACAAGATGCACAATGAGTATAAGAATATGGAACAAAGAAGAGATTGGTGTTGTTGTTGTGGGGTGTGATGCATGTGCAAAGAAGAAGGGGAAGTGCAACAACTGGTAGGAATAGATGACAAATGGTGCATTGAAGAGGAATGGTGTATAGAGTACAAAAGTGAGAAGAACCAAAAGTGGAAGGTAAGCATGCAGGAAGACCGTGAGGTAGACAGAGTAGTGAAAATCTTGCAAAACAGTAATGAGACGGGTAAGCTGTTGTTAAACATTATATCATTGTAATAAGTTTCAGTAACACATATTGATAATCTAGGGTGGTAGGGAGGTTCTAGGGAGGACTGGTGTCCTCAGAGGTTCAAGTGGGTGCTTGAACACAGCTAGTTGTATCTTCCTTCTAGTTGGTGCTAGAGA
>SNQJ01S0159347.1:21882-36381 GCA_010110895.2 Picea sitchensis | reverse complement strand
CATGTAAGAGAGTGGGTGTGAGTGGTCACATCCCATAGTTATTGGAGAGCATGGGCTGAAGTACAATCATCCTTGGGGAAGAGTGTAAGTCAAGTCAAGCAAGGAAGAAGAGGTAATTCATATGCAGAATAGGAACACTTTTTACATGCATGTTTTTGGTAGAAAAGGAGGAGCATAGGGATGGGAAGAGGACCAACCATGGTATACTTGAGGGCAACCATTTTTTGGCTATTTTTTTATGCTGAGAAAGATGCATGTGTGCCTGTAAAATCGGGTTGTAAGCTTGTGGTGTGATTTCATGTTGAAGAAATATCTCAAGAGCCTTGTGAATGCTACTGTGCAAACTTCTGAAGTAGATGAAAGTTCCTGGATCCCAATTGAGGAATTCCTAGACAACCAAGTGCACTAGGAACCCTAATAAACAAATTATATAGCCTGAGGGAAAGTGAGCAATGAATGGGGTGCATTCCTTGGGTAGTGCAGGTTGTGGGGAAGAGAGAGATATAGGATTGGAACTGTTGTGGGAGTAAAACCTGTGTTTGGGGGTTGTTGTGTGTAGAGAGTGGACAACCAGTGGGCTGGATCTCCTTGTGGACTCATAGCCTCAACTCTGGGGTGGCCTGCTATTAAGATAAAACAAACAACAATTCCTATGGCTGGGAGGTTCATCCTTCATTTGCAGCCAGTTGGTTAATCCTTAACATATAAGTGTTTATGTCCTGTTCTTATGTTAATTTTGGTGTGTAAATGGTTTATATGAATGTTGTGTGTTCGTTGTTTGCTTGAACAATTGTATTCATGTTTAATATATGTTTTTATATGCATTTAGAATTATGGTATCAATCAAATGGTTAAATCTGTGTGTGATATGTAGTTGTAAGCTACATGAATTTAATAAGTAGAAAATCTCCAGATTTAATGTGTATTTCGCATGTAATGATGCTAAGATGGAAGATGGGTACGTTACATATTGACCATGTTTTATTATGATTGACTTTAGTTGTGTTGAATTATGAGGTTATTCTTGGTTGACTTATGTTGAATTGCTACATCTGTCAATAGTTGAATCACAATATGACACCCATCAAGGGTGATGTCACATTGCAACATTATTAAGGGATATGTTGGATTGTGACATTCCTCAATGCTTATGTCTCATGCAACATTCATCTATGTTGACTTATGTGGAATTGTTGCGTTCCTCAATGGTTATGTCACATTGTGACGTTCATTGAGGGTTATGTCACTTTATAACATTACTTAAGGGTTATGTTTCATTGCAATGTTCTTGAAAGGTTATGATGCATTGAAATGTTCATCTTGGTCATCTTATGTGGAGTTTCTATGTTCCTTAATGTTTATGCCACATTGTGACATTCATAAAGGGTTATGTCAAATTTGTTATATTCCTTAATGGTTTTGTCGCATTATGATGTTTATCCCAGTGTAATTATGTTAAATTGCAATTCTGGAGCATCTCCAACGATTTACTTGTCCCATCAATCTTTGTCAATTGATCCCCTTCGCGCCTGAGAAGAAAAACAAAATTTTAAACTAGAAAACATCTATCTAATAAACTAATTAAAGACAAGCTACAGAATCTACGATTTTGTAGCATGTCTAAAAAAAATGATAAAATCAAACATAATCAAAACAAGAAAATTACTAATCAAAAAATTGACTTTGAATTACCAGAAATCAAACATTTGAAACCAAAAATCCTTGCAAATAAGAATCGATGATAATATTAACCTTGGTAGATTTTTTAAACAATGATATTCTGAGACTTTTTGATCTTTTATTTTCATGAGAAGAATTTAATTCTTTTTACTCATTAATTTCTGTTTCTCCCTCTTCATATCACTATTCTATCTCTGTACTTGGTTCGAACACATCTGGAGACATAGAACAACTGAATGATATCTCTCAGCCCAGAACTGGGATCCACCATAATGTCAAAGATCTAAATTTCTTTTACAATCCTGGTGATCATTGTCAGGGGATTTTATTTCACGAAAATGTCTCTGATAATTGTTCTCTAGTTCATAGATCTTATGGCCTAGATAAGAGACTACAACACATATTTTTTCTGTCTAAAACCAACAATCTAAATATCTACCTGAGTTTCCCTTTTCTTCTATGTGCGGATGGTCGATAGATAAAGGTCTCATTTTGATGAATGTATCCATTAAACCGAGGCCAAATACCTGAGCACTGGTCGGAACCTGTGAGAAAAGGTGGGGGATTTTACACAAAAAAGCACTGAACCTTTACCTCAACCACCACATAATTTATTAGAAATTTCTCTTTATAAAGTGGGGAATATCTCTGAAATATCTTTGTTTCTGAAGAAACGGCTCGTGTGGACAATAAATGACCCCATTATGGAGATGGGTTTTTAATGGTTTTGTCAAATTCATAACCGTTTACTTAGAATTCATCCCGCAAAATCATGTCTATGTTATATAATTACGGGTTTGTAAAACCTCAAGGCCATTTGGTTATGATCTTACTATAGTGGCCATGAGCTTCATAACTAGGTTAACAATTAGGGAAAAACAAACAAGGACAAGAGTAACTTGACCTCCGAGAACATACATGACTCATGACACAACAAAGTCATTACAATCAAACAAGGCTAGACAAGAATACCTCATTTCAGTAGCCAAAACTTAGAAGTTTGAGGAACAGAGTATGATGCGAACTAGACTGCCACTTAAATCATTAATGAAATTCAAGGTTGCTTACATGCCAAAGGACAGAGGAGTGCGAAAACAAATGACCCATGTTTGCTTCAAGGATTAACACGAACCACACAATTCTGGTTGTGGGCAAAGACAAGATTAGGGTAATCATATCTCAGTTCATGGGAAAGGATAAAAAAAGGTGAAATTGTTTTTTAGAACAGAGTATCCTCCTTTAATTATGTTTGAGCAAGGCTTCTATGAATTGGTCATGTGATTTGACAATGGTTGTAAGGATATAGACTTTGCATGTAAAATAAACATAACATTCATATAGTTTAAAAGTTCTTTTCGAATGAAGATTGAGTTTAGGGAGATTGTAAGTTTTAACACGAATTATGGACCTTATTTAAATTCAATCATGAATAAGAGATAATGATCATGAGAGGCTAAGAAGATTCCATTAAAGTGAAATGGAAATAAACAAAAAAAATAAATCCATCAAAGCAGACCTAAGGAGAATCCTTAATTTCATGCTTAACAATCATGAAATTAAATAAAAGATCATAGCACATTTCAAATGAAAAGAAAGGATCAGTCCTTTATAGAAAGTCAATCAAAAACATATTTACATAAAGAACTATCAATCTGACGAAAACACTTGCTAGGGAGTGAGTAAAAGATGATAGTATGTTTTTAATAGAGATACAAAACAAGGTGCAAGTTGGACAACCAACATGTCTGTAGGTTGAAGAAGTCTTTGTACACGTTGAAGCAAGCTCCTAGAGCTTGATATGGAAAAATTGGCAGTTTCCTGACAAGCTTGGGCTTTACCAAGAGTAAAGATGATTCTAATTTTTACCTCAAGGTTATGAATGATGATCCAGTGATGTTGATACTATATGTAGATGGTGTATTCTCGACAGATGAAGAAAATCTCATCACTGATTGTAAGAAGAAGCTCGTTGCAGAATTTGAGAGGAAAGACCTAGGCTTAATGCATTATTTCTTAGGTCTTGAGGTTTGGCAGAACCCAGAGAAGATCTTCCTTAACCAAGGGAAGTATGCAGTTGAAATACTGAAGAGGTTTGATATGTTGGAGTGTAAATCCATGCACACACCCATGGAAACAAAGTTGAAGCCCCTGGTTGATACTTCATCAGAATTGGTTGATGCTACTCTGTACAAATAGATTATTGGTTTGTTGATGTATCTGACGAATACCAAGCGAGATATATGTTTTGTTGTGGACACCTTGAGTCAATATCTGGTAGAGTCCAAACGTGTTCACCTTGTTGCTGCAAAACATGTGATGAGATACCTTAAGGGTACGTTGGACTTTGGTCTCAGTTATAATGGAGATCATGACTTCAAACTAATTGGTTATACTAATTCAGATTGGGCAGGAAGTGTTTCTGACAGAAAGACCACTTCAGGATGTTGTTTCAGTCTGGGGTTAGCCATGACTTCATGGCAGAGTGGGAAGCAATACAATATTTCTTTCAGCACGGTAGAAGTAGAATACATTGTTGCATGTTTCGCTAATTGTGAAGCCATATAGCTTCGGGAGTTGTTGATAGATCTATTTGATTTGAAGATGGAAGCAACCATGATTCTATGTGATAACCAGAGCTGCATAAAGATGATAGAGAACCCTGTGTTCCAGGACAAGTCAAAGCACATAGAAATCTAGTATCACTACATTCATGATATGGTGCAGAGGGGAGCCATAAAGCTCCAATATGTTGGCACAGATGAGTAGGTTGCAGATGTGTTGACCAAGCCTCTATCTCATGTAAAGTTTGAGCACTTTCGAGACAAGCTTGGTATAGTCTGAAAAGACCTCCCTCGAAAGAGGGAGTGATGTTGATGATACTATGGTATCTTGACCAACAACGGGTAGATCAGTTAGGATTTTATATCATAGGGGACTGATCATCCCTGGACAAATCCCGAAGGTCTGGTAAGGATGGTCTGTCAGAGTACATGTGCATGTATATGCTAGCTGTGGTCAGTAGTGGTAGCTCCGTTAGGATTTTTATAATCCTAGGGAATCTTATGATTCCTGGGAAGATCCCGAAGGTTCGGTAAGGACGGTCTATCAGAGTACCACGTGGTAGCTCCGTTAAGATTTTATATCATAGGGAATCTTATGATTCCTGGGAAGCTCCTTAGGGATTGTCAGTGTACAACAAAATGTTGTTGATAGACCTACCTCATTTTGTTGCCCCATGATGATGATGATGTTGTTGCTCCGGCCTTCATGCTGTGATGGTGTTGTTGCTTCAGCGTTGCGTTGTGATGATGTTGTTGCTTCAGCCTCACGTTGTGATGATGTTGTTGCTCCAGTCTCATGCTGTGATGAAGTTGTCATCTCAACCTCATGTTGATGATGTTGTTATCTCAACCTTGTGTTGATGATGTTGATGATGTTGTTGTATCAGTCTCATGCTGTTGATGTTGGTGCACCAGCCTCGTGTTGGTGATATTATTATTCTAGCTTCATGCTATTGATGCTGATGTTGATGCTTCATGTCGAAGATGATGATGATGATGCTACTTCAGCTTCATGTCGATGATGATGATGATGATGCTACTTCAGCTTCATGTTGAAGATGATGATGATGTTGCTACTTCAGCTTCATGCTAAAGATGTTGATGATGTTGTATCAACCTGTTGATGTTGTTGTTATACTAACTAATGTTGATGTTTCAGATTCCAGTTCCATGTTGTGAATGATGATGCTGATGTTATTCCAACTCCATGCTGTGAATGATGATGTTATTGATGATGAGAAAAACTTTCGATGATTTATAGATATGTCAGTTAGTGTTCTAGATGTTGTTGATGTTGCTTCCCTCTCTCTCTATATCTCTCTCTCCTCATGATGTTGTATTGTAGAATGCCCTTCTTGTTAAGGGGGAGTGTTGAAATATTGTAACTGCGAAGAATATTCTACTTATCGAGTTATTATTAAATATATAAATCCCCTTTTGTGGATTGATCATGTTGGGCTTTGTAAATGACCAAATCCCCTTTTGTGGATTGGTCAAACCCTAATTGTATGAGGCTAATTAAGAAGTCAGCCCTTAGGGCTAATTAAAGTGGTGTTAGCCACTAAGTGAAGAAGTAGGCCCTGCTTGATGAAAAGACACAACCCTAGCGCTCCTCAACTAGTATAAATAAGAGAGGATAGCTCCTCATTCTCACACTCACTCATGTCACTCATCTAGTGCACAAGTTTGAAGGAAGTTGCAGTTGTTGGAAGAAGAAGAAGAGAGAGAGGCACATTGCTCGATGTTGGATAGTCTATAGTGTTTGGTTTATTACCTTGGCATTGTATTGACAATCTATATTAAGGAAGTTTTTGTTGGGTTTTCTCCCCCATGAAGGTTTCCCAGGATAAATGTTGTGTACTTTGTGATTGTGTTTCTTTCAGTGATCCTGCTTATGCTATTATTATCTAGTAAATTGAAAAGAACTGAATAGAAGATCTAAAATTAACAAATTCATCTTTCTTTATTTGTTAACTAGTTCTTTCAATAAGTGCTATGATCTCTCCTTCATAGTGATTTCCTAGCATCTCTACCCAACACCCATAGAATATAAATTCTTTATCTTTATCTTCATCTTCTCCCCAAAAACACTTTAACTAGTAACTCATGTTGGAACCTTCTTACTCTTTAACCACTGTGAGCTAGGTAGGGGCTTGTTTTCACCACTTCCCAATTCTACCTAGTTGTCTCTATTGTAATCATTGTCCCTCATTGTCAATTGTCTCTCTTCTCAAAAACTTATCTTTTCCTTTCCATGTAGATGTCTTCGACCTTCTCTTTCCAATTCGTTTTTTATTTCTCAAATGTGAGTGTCCCCTCTTACTCCATGGCAGTCAATATACATTTTGCTAGACCATATTGAATGTTGCAACTAGTGGATTATAGACCATTAAATCTGAATTCACTTACTACAACATTCAATATTGCCTCTTGATATCTTTTCTCCTTAACTCTTGGGCCAATCATTTACAGAGACGTCTACTTACAGAAACGTGGTCTTCCCTTAGCATAGGGTACCACGCAACCAAACATTCTCCTTTCGCCTTTAACCCATAAGGGACCACCTTCAAGTCATTTATGGGTTTATATTTATGACGTGGATTAAAGTTTCGAAGTATGAATATAAAAAACAAGATTAAGGGAAGAGGAGATAAAGTTTCAAAGTGTGAATATAAAAAATAAAATTAAGGGGAGAAGAGAGATGAGATGGATTGTGTAAAATTGTAAAATAAAATAAATTATAATAAAAGTTGTTTTTATATAATTTATAAAATAGTAAATAATAAAGAATGAGATAGATTAAATTTTTAAAATGTAATAGGATTAAAGTTTGAAAAAATTAAAAAATTACATTTTTAAAATTTTAATTTTAATAAATATTTTATAAATTTAACATTAAAATAAATTTATATTATAAAAAATTATTATAAAAGATATAATAATGAAATTGAGTGAAATCAATATATACAGAAATAGCCTCGTTACTATTATTGGAGAGGATTCTTCCAAAGTCTTTACCTGATAACTTAATATTTGTGTGTAAGAAACTTAATATTTGTTTGGAAGAAGTTTCTGAAAAGAGTCAAACTTGTCACACATATTAAAGTGATAGGTTTATTTTTCAAAACTTTACATATCGCAAATTATTAATTTTTTTTATCACTCTAATGAATTTAAAAATAAATTCTATCACTCTAATGAATTTATATAAGATTTCTAAAAATAAATAAAAGTTATAATTTTAATTTTTTGGAAACGGAATATATATTTGTTTAGTTGATTGTATTTTTGGTAAATTAATTTTTTTTTTCAAACAGAAAAAAATAGATCCACTGTTATTTTATTAGAATCAAGTGTTTTTTCAATATTATAAAAAAAATTATGATCTATAAATAGAAAATGTTTCCTCAAAATCTAGATAGTTGTATTATACTATGAACAATTTTCATATAGAGTTGCTATTGACAGTGCTCAATTGCGTACATATAAAAAACTTATCATAAAAAATGAAACAATATCTTCCTTCTAGTGTCTAGTTACATTGTGATGTAACATTAGAAAATCAAAAAGCTATCTGTATTTACAACATACTCTTTGAAGATATCCTCATAAAAAAACCAACCTAGGGGGTTGTTCAAAGCTTTTTTGGAGAGATGATCTGCCACTGTGTTGAATTCTCTATGAATATGCATGAAGTGAATATCTTCAAACCCCGCTTTTAAGCATCTTATCTATTCTTTCCAACTGTGTAGATAGATTAGATCAGGCTCAAATCATTAATCCAGTCAATATGTGTAGATAGATTAGATCAGGCTCAAATCATTAATCCAGTCAATAGTCACTTTGGAGTCACCAGTAGCCATCAAATTTCTTATGGACAATCTCTGTGCAAAGAAAAGTAACACAGAAAGATCCAAAATTTCAGCTTTCATATTATTACCTTTACCTCCCGCAAAGTGTGCTTTATAACTACGATCAGAACCTAACTTTATAAAAATTCCAGCACTGCAATTATCATTTACAGCTGCACCATCAAAGAAACCTATTAGTTTTTCATCAAAGAAGATTGGGTTTAGGATAAAATCCACTTTGTCCACTTCCTCTGTTTCTTTAAATTCTTTGATATCAAATAGAATCCTGGAAATTATTAGGAAATCCTCTCTTTGTCCATTCTTAAAAAGGATTTTGTTTCTATACTTCCAAATTCTCCAACAAACTATAAAAGGGATATATCTTATTTTTTAAAGGGATATATCTTATTTTTTTGATAAATTAACTTGCTTGAACATTCAAGCTCAAGAATAATAATATTTAGAGGGCAGTCTGTTTAGTAACTTGACGATATAACCTCCTGCTTTTATTTCACACCACTCAACTAAGTCACCAAGCTAATTTTAACTTTTACTACTAATTGAAACTTCCAAATATAAAAAAACAAAAGACTGTCCAGTAAATAATTCCAAATGAATAGAAACTGTCCAGTAAATAATTCCAAATGAATAGAACAGCTACATGTACAAAACTGGATGATGCCATAGGTACTAGCTGCCACTTTGAACAGCTCAGTGATTGATACAGTCTTGGTTCTCTTCCATTCCTCATCATGTAAATGTCCGGCAAGGAGCCTGGATCGTATAACCCAATGCTGCGAGAGTACTGTGTGGCATGTGGCGTTGCTTTACTGGAGTCATCTGTCACTATTTTTTACAGTAATCTAAGATTAAAATTTCAATTAACGTTCCCCAAACTCGGTTTGTTACTGGCCTTTCCACTCCCATCGGGCAAGATTAATGTCGCTAGCAACTTGATCCAACCGACATTTAAAATATATTTCTCCTTATTTTGATGTCAATGTCCGAATCTACGGAACGTCTGCACATTTTAATGGGCTGGAAGTATCCCATGTGCTTCTTTATCGATTTGTTTTGTTTTAGTTTTGTTGGATGTTCGAAAGATTTTGTTTAAATATTTGATTTTTTTTTATAAGAATTCGACGAAACCGATTATGTTGAAATCATCAATTTTCATTATTAATATTATTAATCTGAAATTTTAATAATTTTTTACAAGATTTCACACTAGACACTATAGACTGTTCCAAAGTTTCACTTAATATATTCAATTTTTACTGTTCCAAGTTTCACTTAATATATTCAACTTTCCAAAAGTTGAATATATTAAGTGAAACTTTGGAACAGTCTAGTGTCGAGTGTAAATGTTTGAAAGTTGAATATATTAAGTGAAACTTTGGAACAGTCTAGTGTCGAGTGTAAATGTTTGATTTTTGTTTGTGTTTTTATGGGTATATTTTTAGATTGTTTTTATTTGAAATTTTGTTAAAAATTATTGGAATTTCAAATTAATAATATTAATAATGAATAAAGCTGTCCAACATGGCGTAGGACGATGGTCACTTAATTTTTTTTATTTACTCAAGTGTGAAAATTTTATTTACTCAAGTGTGAAAATTGGAAGAAAATTTATATGATTTGATACAATTTAATCTTTTCGAAATTGCAATCTTAGACCATATCCATCTAAATAATCAAAATCGTTAATCTATGTGATCTGAGCGGTTTTCTATATTTAAAATTCCAAAACCCGTACACATTATACAACGCCGTGAATAATGCTAATTCGATGCACTGGTTTTTATGTAAATCGATAGTGTAATCTTCTAGGATATTTTCTTGTCCAATACTGCCATAGATGATTTTGACTTTCCCGGAGACGTTATCATCGCCCATCGGGATTCATGCATGAAGCAGGTACCAATCAAAATTGAGTCACCAATCAAAATTGAGTCGTTCCAACACGTCCCCGAACTGTCATTAAATACCTACTCATAAAAGGAGTAGGTTAATTGGGGAGTACAACTTTCATAAAAGGAGTAGGTTAATTGGGGAGTACAACTTTTTTGAAGTTCTTTTTGTGGTGTGGTTTTAAATTTTTGGTCAATCTAGAATTTTGATTGATTTTTTTGAGTATTTGGGTTGGTTTAAAATGAGGCAAAAACCCTGAAGTAAGGTTATGAAATACATAGAACTTTGATAGTACAACACTGAGTTCACCCTTGAAAATCCGACCAGATTCAGGCCCATTTTTTTCCTGAAAAACGGGTAAACCAGTCTGTTTGCTCGCCAGTTAACCTACTCCCTAACAAACGGGCTAATTTTTGTTTTTCCCGAAGTTTTTGGGAAATGCAAAACAACTCGAGTAGTTTGGGATCGTGTCAATTCTGCTATGAGTTTGTGGTAATTTGGGTTTGTGTTCACTGTCAATCATGCCGTGAGTCCATGGACCGTGACACGGTCACTCCTTGTCTACCCCGCGGCTCGCCTTCACCTGAAACACATTTTCACACTTAATGGCATTTAATTAGCATGGCCTCAGTAACAGTTTGACCGGAATTTATCTCCGGACTAGAGAACTGCTGACACTATCTCACCCACGAAGAATCATAGCCTGCCTGCCCTCGGCCCCAAGCACTTACTGATAATAAAAAATTGTTTTACATCAAAATCTGTCTAATAATTTTTTTATGAAACTTATAGACATCGAAAGAGAGATTTATTTTATCTTCCAAGCTTCAAGACCAATCTCAAATTTGTTTTCGTTTTTCACAAACTGATCATCCTTAAAAGTTAAAATCTCCCCTCGCCAACATTTTTACATATTCAAAACAATGTCAAAAAAAATTATGCAAACCAAATGTTTGCACTAAATCATTGAAGATGATCCAAGTTGATACTGGTGTCCATCCACCTATTCCACTAACTCAGAATGGTTCCACATCTTGGCAGCTTTCTATAGTTTTTCGAGTCCCAAGCTTTTGGGGCCATTTTGAGGCCCTAAACAACGCTTTTTTGGCTCGACACTGCCTAACATATAGTCGAAGGTAATGCTAGGTCGAACCGAATGTGTACTCATCGGCTAGACCTTTCTGATGGTGTATCAACTGCCCCAAACATAGATCTTATGCAAATGTTGCACTATTGGTTGTTACTCCTTCTCTAACTACTTCCAGGGTTGACCCAGGTTCAGATCTACTATGGTTTCCAACAAAACCCTCTAAAACTATTGGTCTTCCTGGTAAACCAAAAGGCAACGCAACACATCGAGTGTACTGCGCAGTCTCACCGGAGATAGTTCTATGGGTGACTGCAATGCTCAGATGCTTGCAATCTAGGAAAGAGTGAGGATCTGGGATTGTATTTCATTTTCTTAGGCCTTGATTTGGTTGTTCTTTATGTTAATCTTAATATTCATTCATCTGCTCAATCTATGCATGCATTCTGCCAAATCTAACATATAACAGATTCCACAGAATTATCCATTCATAATCTAACTACTTGCAGAAGGGAAACATGCAATCAATCACATCACATAAGACATATATTACCGTGGTTCACCCCCTCCTCGGCTACGTCCACAAAGATTTGGCTCTCAAGCTCTTTTATTATGGTTATAACGTCCCCAACCACCAACATGCCAAGCAACATCACTTATTGGACGTCCCTCTTAGCTCTGATACCAATTCGTGACATCCCTGGCCCTAAACCAATAGGCTAGGCCATGCCACCAAATAATCTTTATGCTCTGATACCAATTTATGAATTTATATGCATGCATATCTAACGCAAATTAACAGTTACAACATTTTGTCCATGCCACTTATTCATGCAGAAATAATCATTAAAACATACAGACAACATATGCATGTAAACGACATATTCTAACCATACATAGATCAATGCAGAAATAACTGTAAGCCTACACATACAACATATACAATATATCCAGGTATTACTCATCAATTATAACACATGTACAGTTACACAATATAAAATCAACAAAGATTTGGTACTTATCTTTCAATAGATGACCACCAACTGTGTAATATCCCCAAGGACGAGCCCCTATTGTATTTATGAATTGTAAACATGTTTTGTAGGCTGGTGAGCCGAGTGTTGATAAGTTGGTGGGCTTATGTGTTTATTGGGCCGGAGAGCCTAAGTGTTAAAGGCTAGGAGCCTGATTTTGTATATGTAATTATGCAGATCATTAATAACATCGCTGCGTGCAGATCGACCATGAAGAAATAGTGATGGGGGACTAATCTTCCACAAGGTTGGGTAAGGGAGGAGGCTAAGTGTGTGGGCCTAGGGGCTAAGCTAGGGGGCTTACCTCTAAAGGGGATATTAATTTATTATTATTTCCTGAAGGCTAAGGTGGACATGTTGAGTGTTGTCCTAAGTTCCTATAAAGAGAACATGTGCAAAATGGATTGCATGCAGCTCTAGGAAGACAGGTGTTGACCTGGGCGCATGCAGTTAAAAGTTGAAGCGTCAACTATGTTGGGGGTTCGCGAGTCATTCTTCCATCCTCCACCTGAGTCGCTTTGTCATTCCCCATCATTCATGAATTTTGTTTAGCTCTACGATTGACCTCTGTGTTGATTCCTTGTCATGCACCCTGAAACCAGTGGCAAACTCGTCGACTGAGCTGCGTCTCCTGTGAAGTCCGAACACCCTGTAAATGTTTGAACTGTGTTGTGTCTTAGTGTGGAATGTTGTCGTTTTTTTATGTCCATACCCAAATTCATGTTTCTGTTGTCACCGCAAGTTAACCGAATTGCTATTATTGTTGATGTTATCCTCACCTTGCGGGAATTGAGTTGAAACTAGTTGAAGAAGCAGGTTGTTAGGACCGTGGTAGAAGAGGTAAGTTGTCAGGCCTATGAGCATCTCTCTCCATGTGAGAGAGTTTGCTGGGAAGTCGTTTTCTCTGAGAGAGAGTCCAACACTAGCTACAGAGCTCCGAGAATTCATGATTTGGCCTGTTGTTGAGACCCTGAGAGAGAGGTGAAGCAGCCGAAGGACTATGTGACAGTGAAGGTGTATACTCCCGGGTGGAACAAGCATGTGGGGAATGAGAGTCAGTGAGTAGTGTGCGTAAGAAGGCTCCTGTAGAGAATCCTTCCAGTTGCACTATGCAGTTTCCTGTAACCTCAGCCTAATCTAGGAATCCCTTGCCCTGGGTGGAGCTTAGTCCAAGCTCGGGGGTGACCCACTGCTGCGTGGTCTATGGCTGGGAGGTTCATGGAAGGTCTGCACATAGTTGGTGGTGTTACTCCAATTGAAAAGATAAATATCAATTTGTGCTTAATTTATATGTTATGCATGTCTGTGATGGTTGAATGTTATCATGTATTCCATTGCGTATATGAACTATTGTTAATTCTATTGATTATGTATGATAACAATAATTTTTTGATTAAGTGTTTTAATTCGATTAAAATGAATATATTATATAAGTGTATATTCAGTAGTGGTAGCATTACCTAGTCTCTATGTTGGTTGGGGATGCTACAATTTGGTATGAGAACTAAGTGAAGTGTTTGATAGTGGCATTTCCTGGCCTGTTGGTGGTTGGGGATGTTACAAATTGGTATCAGAGCTAAGTGAAGTGTTTGAGTAGTGGCATTGCCAGGCCTGTTAGTAGCTAGAGATGTTACAAATTGCATGCAGACCTTCCACAAACCTCCCAGCCTTATACCACACTGCTCGTCACGCTCAACAGTGGGTCACCCCTGAGCTGGGAGTAAACTCCACCGGCCAAGGGATTCCTAGGCTTGGAAAGAGAAATAGGAAAGTCACACAGATCAACAGGAAGAATTTTCTCTCAGGGACAACTCACACTAACAACCTACAACCTCTCATTCTCCACATGCATGTCCCACCCTAGGAAGTGTGCTCCCTTCTCTGCTCAATAGTCCTTTGGCTGCCCCACACCCCTTCCAGGGCTTCAACAAAAGGCTGGACAAGAATTCTTCAAGCACTATAGCTGCAGTTTGGCTCCCTCTGGGAAATCACTTTTCCAACAACCTCTCTCACCCGGAGAGAGTTGCTTGCATGCCTGAAAACCTGCTTCTTCAGTCCATGGGCCTGACAACCCGCCTCTTCAAACCATAGGCCTGACAACCTGCTTCTTCACTCCATCTTCTAAGTCAATTCCTGAAAAGGTGATGGAAACAACAAAGCTCAGTAAATAACAAACGATGACAGCTATTATCGGACTAATCGGTAGGTGCGGACACTAACTGATCTCCCTAAATCCACCTAGATCTAGAACAAAACACACCAGAACATGACGCTTTCCTTAAGTTTTAGATATTGAATTTACTAACTAAAGAGGGATGAGTGACATACCATTTAAATGTCGCTTCCTCTCGCCATCGCCATCCTAGCTCCGTTCC
>SNQJ01S0159347.1:0-21872 GCA_010110895.2 Picea sitchensis | reverse complement strand
TCGTAAGGTCCCTTCCAACTGTCCTTTGTTCCCCACACACTTCTTTCTCCAAGGATTCTAAGACCATGGATCTGATAGCTACTCACAATCTATCTTGACAAAGCAAATCCCAAAGCCGTTTTAACCAAGCTAATAATTCCAAGCCAAATCCAACTTAGCCAATCCAAGCTCCAAACTAACCAAGCTAACGTTCTCCATGAGAAATCCTCTCCTTTTATAAGTTGAAGAGGATAAGATGAGGAGGTTAGGATGATCCCACTAAATCATGAAAGCGAGTAAGATCCAAACCATTCGGATGCCACCTGACCATGGAAGTTTCTCCTTCTAGAAGATTCGAGAAAATGCTCGTTTCTCCCACGTGTAAGCATTCTCGCACCCTGCCTATAGAGAAACCCCCGAACCTCTCGCAACCCAACTATGGTGCAATCTGCGAGAATTAGGCATTCTCGCACCCTGCCTATAGAGCAACCTATGAACTTCCTTTTTTATGGGGTTTTTACAAAGGAAAATGCAACTTCTTTTCTCAGGAAAAGTTCTTCTCCCTTCTCTCTTCAGGAACTCAGGTCACTGACCCCTCTGAAGGCAAAATATAGGTTTACATCATTAACGATCATAGGGATGACGAAAATAATGTGTAACAACAACAAGCCACACTCATTCAAAGAACTGTGTGGGCTGCAATGACCAACGGTTAAGATAGAACACGACTAAGGATGTTACAGGGTGCGTGCTTTTTCAGAGGTCGACAATGGAGATGATGGATCAGTGTGTGAGTCAATAGGTGAATCAGGTAGGGTGGAAGACTTGCGAGAAGGAGAGGGTCATGAGAATGGCGAGGAGGAGGAACCCCCAATGAGTTGTCTTTCCCAACTATAAACTACATGTGCCCAAGTTGACACATGTATTCCTGAAGCTGCATGAGTTCCACTTAGCACTCGTTCCCTTTCCCAAGAACTTACGAAAACACAACCTATGTAAACCATAGCCTTTGGGAAATAATAATAAATTATTATTCCTTTAGAGGTAAGCCCTCTAGCTTAGCCCCCTATGCCTAGACGCTTAGCCCCCTCCCTTACCCTACCTAGTGGAGCCTAGTCCCCCATAACGCTTTCTTCATGGTCTGTCTACACGCAACAGTGTAATTTTATTAATGATATATGCATTTACATATACAAAAAACAGGCTCATGGCCTTAATCATCTAGGCTCTTCGGCCTAATAAACATATAATTCTTCAACTTATAAACACTTGGCTCACCAGCCTATAAACATAATTACAATTCAACAGGGGCTCGACCTTGGAGTGTTACAATGGTTCTGCAATATATGGAGATGTGTGCACTACAATATATGATCTTAAAATCACAACAGGTTCCCCGATCCCTATGAGGCCGACTAGATCACACCAGGCTCCTCATCCTGCGATCTAACTCTAGGGATCGAGTTGCTTGACTCTCCTACAACTCAACAGGTTATAAAAATGGTTTCATATCTTACAATAGTTTCCTTTTTTAACATTACAAAGCTTCACCACACCCTTACCTAGACCTCAAAGGTACTTATATGTAATAATTCTCATCTCAACAACTGTTACATTATTTTACAAAAACCCTAACCCTAATGTGGTTAGGTTTCCCTACATGTACGCCTTGCATGCTTTCTTCACACGTGTTGTTTTTCCTTCTAGCTATACTTATCTCATTCTGGGTTTTTCCTCCAAAAATAACATCTCCTCAAAATAGGCATGTGCCCAAGAGGCCCCCAACACTGACACGTGGCTTGTCCCAAACCACCTAGGCATTTCGCATTCCCTGGACAACCTATGCTAGGTTGTGGAACTTGTCTACAAGTTCCCTTCCTCTAGCTTGGACCTCCGCGGATTTTTCTATTAGAAGCTCTAGTGCTTGCGTTGTGACCTCCTCTTGTATAATTACTATGCACTCTGCTCGTGTTTGCACCATGTTATTCTTTTCCTCCTCCAACTATGTGATTATATCTGCTGCCTGATCTGTGAGAGGTTCCATCTGGGCATGTCTTTCCTGCTTCTACGTCTGCGCAACTTTTAACTCTGTCTGCAACTTCTTCATGTCCTGTGTCCTTTTCAGATGCTCGATGATGCTCATTATCTTTTTCCTCTACTTGAGGTCCTAGATTGTTGTGCTTATTCTTTCTTCCTCCTGGTCCCACTGTCGGACCCTTTCATCCTTCTCCAGCGTTGTCCAAAGTTGCGCTACTTTATCAAACAATTATGTTGTTGTCTTGACTTGTTTCCCCATCTCTTCTAGTTGGAGTGCAACTTATGTTTTTCTCTGCTCTCGGACCTCAGGCAGAGTCATAGGATTGATCTTGTCTTTTAACTCCTCGATCTCTTGCCTATATTGGTCAATTGTTTGCACGATGAGTTTGATATTCTCCTCTGCGCTACTCTCTGATGCCTACACATTGTTGGGGATTTGGTTATATGCTACTATCAATCCTTGCTCTAGCATGTCTGAGCGTTCCTTTCCTTCCTTGGTCTCGAGCTTGACCTGCTCGACTACCAATTCTAACACTTCCTTGCCATTCTTTGTATGTTGCAAGTCTACTGCATCTGTTCATGTGCACGACTACACCAACTGCGAGACACTGACTTGAAGCTTGTACAATGCCTCGGTTGGTATGCTTTCCAGTACCAACTCTACTTGCGCCAATACTTCAATGGTGTTTGGGCTATCATCTCATCCATCTGCAAAAAATTTTGTGTAACTGGGAAGGTCGAGCTCTCCTGCGCTATAGTTCTAATGGTATCCTGTGCATTCGACGCAACCCTTGCCTCTTCTTCCATTTCTGTTGGGAATGACTCTGTCCCTCTTCCAAGTTTGTGCACTCCTTTGATCTGTTCTAAGACCTGCCTTATATCGGCCAACTCATCCTGAATTCGACCTCTTTGGTGCTGGGCATATTCAAACTGCTCAGCTGCGTGTTCCTATAATTTTTATGCTATGAGGTCGTCATCGTCCTCAGTGATCGTATACTATGGAGGTTGCTTGTGTGCCTTGGCCTTCTTGCGCGAACCCCATGTATGTATGATTGGCATATTGGATTGATTTGTTTCCTGTGGGATGGTTTCCGAGGGGGTTTCTTGTGTTCTTGTATCCCCCATTTCTTGTTCTCTTGTTGCTAGGGTAGTGTCCTTTTTCTTTCCTACGCATCTTTCTTTGGTGCAGCCCCCTTCTTCTGATGCACCAAATTCTGAGTTGGTTTCGGCTTTTTAAGTGTATATTTGTCTCCTGTAGGTGTCTTGGTTGACCCTGCATCTATGTCCATACCCTTAGGTACTTATTGAGTTAAGACTAGAATCCTCCAGTCGTCATGCCAATCCCTCATGGCCATTTCTATGTCTACTTCAGTGACACAATATCTTAATTGTAGCCACTCCTTCCCTGGATCCCTGCGCACTTGGATCCACATATTGTGTCTTGTTTTTTTGAAGTTGGCCATGTCCCTGAATTGCATGACCATGTCTGGAGTAATTCTCCAAGAATTCACAATGCTCTCCTGTATTTCATTGAAGTATCTGGAAAATGTACTTGTGTTGGCACTTCTATGTTTGGGGTCCAAGTTTCTCCCCAACGACGTGTACTGCACTGTGCGAAAACTACCTATCCCATCATAGAAGTGGGAGTATGGGGGATCCTTCCATCCCATCAACAAAATCAACATGAGTAGCCACGAGTAGTGGAACTCTATTCCGAAGTCCTGCACGTCTTTGTAGTCATCGAGAAATAAGTTTAACAAATAGGGGGGCAAGCTGAGAAAAGTGCCATTAGCGCACTACGTTGTAGCTGTGACAACCCCGACAGGGACTTCCTCCTTGCGACATTTCCTGAGCATTTTGCAGGCCAGGAGTTTGGTGATCATCCTTGTTGTTTCATTGCTGATCCTTTTGATTATGATCCCGTGCGAGCGCCTCTCTGTACCATAGTTTTTCTTCATCTCCTCAGCCAAGGATTTCTCTTTTGATTTGTCATCGAGGTATTGCGCTGGGTTCTCACCCCTTGATGGCAGACCTGTGATGAGTACTATCATCTCTACGTCTATTGAGACGAGTTGTTCCAACCATAATTAACCTCCATGGAGGACCGCCATCAACTTCTTGATGTAGTTTTTTACCTCTTTCCGCCTTCCAAAATGGGGAATCTCAAGCAGATTTAGAATCCCTCTGTTGGCAAGGTTAGTTTCCCATGGATTTGGTTGTAGTATTGGATCTCCAAAGGGACCTGTCCCTATGCTCTCTAGATATTCCTGCTGTGCAAACTTGGGAAAGTTTCCACCATCGGCCACGTCGTGGTCCGAATATTTCAACTTCGCCATGCATCTTAGGAGTGTTGGCGTGGTTTTCACTCCTTCTAGAATGAAAAAAAGTACGATAGCTAGATCAGGTTGTTCGCGCGACGATCACACCATGGGTCATTTTCTCTTTCCTCTTGGTTGCTGGCTTGAGGTCCCCACCTCCATTTGTCTCATTTCCATGTTAGATTCTAGGTGACTAGTGATGTCTTCCACCAAACCCTCCTGTTGTTGTGCAGACCCTGTTCTGGGTGGTTTGGGCACTGCAACCTTTGTGCGTGTGGTGGATTCACCATTTGTTTGTTGGGCTCCCTTGGTCGTCGTAGTTTTATATGGGTTTCCTGCATCATCTGTAGTGTGACCCTGCGCACTTTCAAATGGATCGATATCCATGGAAGCTGTTGTTGGGGCTCGTGTTTCTTCCTCCACCAGTGTAGGGCTTGCTGGTTCTTCATGTGGGGAGGGAATTGTGTCGTCATCGACAAATTCTCGCCTTTTTGTGGTTTCTGGGTCGACCTCGCTGGTTTCCTAGGGCCCTCTAACCCTTCTACGGGTTTTCCTCACTGCTTGGCTTGACGCACCCATATTTGGCGGTGCCATCGTGAGTACTGGTTGGTTTTATCCAAATGGCTTCGACTGGTCTACACTATGCACTCGTCTATTCGTCTTTTCTCTACGTGCTCTTTATCTCTACAATTTCACAATAAGTTATATTTTGCATGTGTTTCCCCTTTATATAGAGCATGTCATCAATGTTATGAAGCTTCTCGGAGAATCTTCCCTTGTTGTGATGAATGCGATCAAACTATTTGCGTACATTCCATTAAATTTCATAAATTCCACCAGTTGGCACCATTTTGCTGTAACCGTCATTTTTCGTAATTTCGCCTTTTCTGACCGTAACCGTCATTTTCCATATTTTTTCTTTTTCTGACCGTTGATCCCTTTTCCAACGTGCTGAGAATATCGAGTGAGCGACATATTTATGTTGTATCCCTTCCTTAGTGCACAGTGTATCACCTGTATGTTGCATGCATACATTTTTTTTTTCCATCACGCCGAGTCCCTTTTCTGCTGTGCATTGTATTTTCCAGTATTTTTGTATTTTCTATCTTTTGTATTTTTGTATTTCTTTTTCCTTCTTTTTCTCCTTTTTGTTTCTTTTTCCCATTTTCTCTAACTTAACTTCTACTATAGTGTATAACTTAACTTCTAATATAGTACACTATGTACATGATTTCTTACTGCGTTGTAAGTTTTAAGTGCTAGGTTGCCGACTGTCCCTATATTGTTTCAGTCGACTTCCATTGATCATTCCTCTCAGTTATGTGCCTCCCAAATCTATCAATTGTACAAATCCCCCATCTGTGACAATATTCACTTCATATGGCCCCAACCAATGTATTATGAATTTCTCTGGATGCTGAAGAAATTTACTGTCATAAAGAAAGACTAAATCTCCCTCCTTGATACTCTTCCTCTTGATATGTCTATCATGCCGGGCTTTGTCTCTTGATTTTTTTACTTCCTGATGAAATGCTGCTAGAATCCTATCCTCCTCCATCTCTATTAGTTGGTTCAATATTTCCTTCATTGCGCCTCTTTCTGTCATGTTGGTGATTGCTGCGACGCATAGGCTAGGTACCATAAATTCTAACGGAACCACTACTTCCTGTCCATACACCAACCTGAATGGTGTCTGTCTTGTCAAATTTTTGCATGTAGTCCTGTATTCCCATAGTACTTCTGGTATCTTCAAATCCCAATCATCCCTATTGACATTGTAGATCTTTGTTAGAGCATTCTCCAAGATCTTATTAAAGGCTTCTACTATTCTAGTTGCTTGAGGATGGTATGGTGTATTCTTCTGATGATAGACTCCAAACTTTTCAATCATAGCCTTGATAGTATTGTTGATAAAGTGAGATCCTTGGTCACTCATAAAAATCATTGGACAACCAAATCTAGTGATCACTTGCTCAAACAAGAAGTGTGTTGCTATCCTTGTGCTGCAGTCTTTGACTCGTGCTGCTTCTTCCCATATTGTTAAGTATTCTTTCAAAATAATCATATACCTTTCTCCTGATCTCTTACCTGGTGGGCTAATCGGTCCCACAAAGTCTATTTCCCATTTTTCAAATACCTGCAACTTTACTTGTGGTATTAGGGGCATCTCATCCCTTCTATTAGGTATACCAACCCTCTGACGGACATCACATCTATGGAAATATTCCTTAGCATCTCTATGAATTATTGGCTACCATAGGCTTGAACACAATACCTTCTGCACGATAGTTTTTCCTGCATAATGTCCTCCAACTATTCCCTTGTGTGCTTCTTCCAAAATTCTAGGCCTTTCATGTTAGAGTACACATCTTCTCAAAATGTTGTCTGCACCCATCTTAGATAAATTTTATGCAATCAGTTGATAGTATGCAACTTTGACTACTAGATTTTTCTTCTACACAATTTTAAAATATTGTGGCAAAGTCCCTGTACTCAAGTATTCAATGATGTCAGCAAAATATTCGACAACTACTTGGACTGAAAATAACTACGCATAAGGGAAGTTGTCTTCCAAGTTGGTAGGTTCTTCTCCATTCGATACCCTTTACAGATGATTAGGTCCTGCATTTAGCTTCCCTGGTTTGAATATCACTTGAAAATCAAATTCCTGAAATAACAGTAGCCATCTATAGATCCTCCCCCCCAACACTGGCTTGTTGACTAGGTATTCGAGGGATGAATGATATGTGAACATCTTGAAGTGTTTTCCTAGTAAAGAATGTCTGAACTTCTGAAGTGTATAGACCATATCTAGGCCTTCTCTTTTTGTAGTATTTTAGTTATGCTCTGATTCTAACAGTTTTATGCTCACAAATGATATAGTATGGTCCAAATCTCCCGTTCCTGGTTGTGCTAGAATTTCTCCAAGTGTTATAGTTGATGCATCTACATGAACATGGATTTTTTTTCCCAATATGGGAATACTATAATAGGTGTTGTTACCATATTTTCCTTTAGGGTGTCCAAACCTTGTTGACAATCCACATTCCACTAGAATTTAGTATATTTCTTTGACAGTTTATCCATTGGCGTAGTGATCTACGCATACCCTTTTATAAACTTTCTATAGTAGCATGTATGTCCCAATGTTGCTCTCAACTGGCATATTGATTTTGGTGGTGGTAAATTAACAATGACTGCAATCTTAGAAGGATCCACCAATAACCCTTGTTTACAGACTATATGTCCCAACAATAGTCCAAAAGGTGTCCCAAAAATGCACTTCTTGATATTCAATTATATTTGACATTGCCTGTATCTCTCCAACACCAGCCTTAATACTTCCACATGATCCTTTAGTAGTATGTATACAGTCCAATCATCCAGATATACTTCTAAAAATTGGTGTATGAAATCCTTAAATGCAGCTATGACTACCCTTGAGAATATGGCTGGTGCATTATTCATCCCAAAAGGCACGACTGTGTACTGGTAGGATCCCCATTTTGTGGAAAAAGTGGTCTTGTACCTATCTTCTGGAGCTATATTGATCTGATGGTAACCTGAGAATCCACCTGTAAATGAGTATGCTTTGTGGCCTCCTACATTCTCTAATACCTCATTTGTTGAAGGGGTAGGGAAAGGGCCATGTTGGCAAGCATAATTCAGTTTCCTCAAGTCTACACAAATCCTTGTCCACCCCTATTTATTTTCTTGCACTACCATAGGGCTTATCCATTCAGATTCCTCCACTGGTTCTATGATACCAACTTCCAACATTATATCAATCTCTGCTTTCACTTTTTTCTTATGTATTGGTTTTATTCTATATGGTCTATGTCTGACATATCTAGCTTCAGGGTTGAGAGGGATCTTCATCTCTCCTATCTCTCCTGCTATGACTTTCATCTCTATAAATGTTGTTGGGAATATGTCACTGTACTCGTGCAATAATTATGTTATTCGTTCCATTGTTTTTTCATCCCAATAGTCTCCAATGGTGGCCATTTTGGGATTATCAGTTGTCCCAATGTTTTCTTTCTTCACCTTGATTGGCATAGCAAAACATTCTGACTCCAGAGATGGACCTTCCACCTCTCTTTCACCTTCAAATTCTATAATATGAATATTGCGCGGATCATATTCATACGATTCTTCTTCCTGCACATGGTAGCATGAAAGTAGTCCTTTGATTGTCTGTCTATTCTGTTGTTGATACTCCATCATGAGTTCAACCTTTGGTTCATCAAAAAATATTACCACTCTTATTTGTTTGAGTGTTGAATCCATGTTGGGGTTCTCATGTTCGAATGAGAAGGTTAATATAAAATTTTGTTGTAATGTTGTCCATTCTGTAGTGCCTCTGCGCAGTTCCTGGTCTACATACCAATTTTCTGGAATTCCTTCTAAGGTATGAATGAAGTGATGAGGCCATTCCTCTGGTGGTGTCATCCTCAATAGTGTTTTTCACTTCTCCAAGTGTCCTGCTGGTGTCCCATGTCCATCATATCTTGGAATCTCATTGCTTCTCTGCTATGCACCGAATCTAATGTGCAATAATCGCTTACATTGGTACCAGTCCTTAACTGTTTCTTTGTGCGCACCCCACCATCTTGCAAGTGTTTCCTTGAGTGCTATGTCCAGGGATAAGAGCCTCTAATTTAATAACACTTCATCTTCGTTTCTTGTTAGGAATTATTCTAAGTCATTTACCCCATAAAAACTGGGAGGTTCTCTTATCTCTGTACCTATCGATCTCACTGCACAATATATTATTGTGCACCTTCATGTAATATTTGCTGCCAATTATCCAAGCCTGTATCCGAGTCAGAAGTACATGATGTGATGCTCCTCCAACTGATTACTTGATCTGTCATTGGGTTGACATAATATTCTTTACGCACGATGGTTCTTTATAACTGGTTGATTTCCTCCATATCTAAGCAAGTGGGCTCTACAAAATTTTCTCATTCTGATGGATCTAATGGCACAATGAATCTGTAATATCCTGATTTGAATGTCATGTTCCTTTTCTTCAAGTTGATTATGGCCTAGTTATCAAATGGTCAATCTAGTCCAATAAATGTTGGATAATGTGTTGTACAATCTACTATCTCTATGACTTCAAAGTCTTCCTTGGTGTGCACTCCATCCAGATCTACTATCACACCCTTAAGCCTTCTAATTGGTAGAACTCTGTGTTGGTTTGCTAGCATCAATTGGACAAGTGAATAACCTAATGTGGTCTCTCCCATACACTTCCATGTCTTCTTGGGTAACACATTTACCTTGGAGCCTAAATCTAGTATGATATCCCCCATGTTGAAATATCCAATGCTGACATTCAGTCTGAATTCCTTGCATGCCCTCCTTCTTGTATGGAGGTGATTGCCTGTTTTCTGTTCTAACTTACCCTCTACTTATGTGTTAAATGTTTTTACATATTTTGCAAAACTTTAACAGATGATGGATCATTCAGTAGCTTAACACAGGATTTCAGAAACATCTTTATGGTACTTACTTGTTCTATAGGTGGTACTTCACTGATGTGATCCATTGATAAGGGAATCTCGTACATTGGTATGTTATGAGTATGTTGCGTGGTTGATGTAGATGCAACATATTTCTTGAGGAACTCCTATCTTGCCTCCTTGAATATTTTATTTTCTTTCCTAGCATCAAACTGTTTATGTTGTTCAATATCCTTCTTCACCCATTGGTGTTGTGCTGGAACATGTTGTACTACGTCAGCTCCTGTCTTAGCTCCTTCGTGCGTAACTATGTTGATATTTCTTCTGTCATCCCTTGCTTCTATAGAAATCCACTGAACATTCTAATTGTTTCGATTTCTCTTCTCTTGATTTTTTCCCAATAATGTTGGGCAATTCTCCGCATCATGATCTGATGTGTGACAATACATGCATGTCACAGGTGGAAGTGAACATTACCTTGCATAGTGTCTTGGCTGTTAGAAGTTGTGGCACACTACTGGACCTCTGCGTCTTCCAAATCCTCCTCTACCTCGTCCTCCACCTTTGTATCCAGTTTGATTTTCTCGTGGTGCATTGTACCGAGGCACCTGATTATACTGCGTGGGGTTATACTGTGGCTGTGTGTTATTATACTGAGGCTGCGTAATGTTTTACTTATTCTATGCATTGTTATATGGAGGTGGTACCTGGTTAAACTGAGGTTCAACTTTCCTTGTCATCATTTCTTCCTGCACTCTATAGGTGTCTGACGTTCTCTCCCGCATCAAGTCCATTGTCCTACAATCTTTGTCATCATGACCCACTGATTTGAAAAAGTTGCAATATGAACTCTTGGGTACTATATGATACTTCTGCATCATGGGACAATGATATGGGTCATGTCCATGTTTTTTATATATATCGCACCATGGTCCTCCTATTGGCAAAGGGTTTGGTAGCCATGTTTCCATCTAATGTGTGAAAGTTGGGCACTCATTCTTATGGTGTGCTTATGTCCTACATGTGGTACACCAAAAAACTTCTCTTTTCTCTTTGCTCATATTCTGGTTCAGTTGGAATGTGAGGTTCTTCAGATCCTCCTTCATCTCCTCTATTGTTGGATCTGTCTTCTGATACTGGTTCTCTTCCAGTTGTAGGGATGCCTGTAGAGCCTCTGCCTGAGTTTTAAACTTATGTTGCCTCAAAGGGTATTTCAGATGTGGTAGTAGTGAATTCACAAAGATATGTCTATGATGCATGTCAGTCATGACATATTTCAATTTACCCTTCAATTGTTTGAACCTCTGATTGATCTCCCAAACAAACTCGCCCATTTTTTCCTAATTTCAATCATCTCATTCATATACTGATCCTCTGAGTTAGGCTTCTGAAATTCGTTTATCAGTAGCTTCTTGACATATGCAATTGTCCTTGTTGTTCCTGGTGGACTGTTTACAACTAAGCTCATGTACCAATCCAGTACACGGTCTCTTAGCATAATAGATAAATGCGCAAGTTTTGTATCCTCATCTGTGATATGCTTTGCTTCCCAAATCTTCTCACAGATAAACAAGTGCTTTTTCAGGATCATATAATGCCTCTCCCCAAAATTATGGTAACCTAATGGTGGGATCATGTCCTGCCATTTTGAACGGTGATGAACTACAACCTCCATGTGGTGTAGATACTTGACTACTACTTGCTGAACTAGCTCCTCCAGTTGCGACTCCTTGATTGGGTGCACTTCCTGCTATCTTTCTTCCACTAAAATTCGGTTGTCTAAATGGTGGTGTTATTTCTGGTGTATTGGTCGTACATGGGTTTATGGGTTCCACTCTGACATTGACATGGATAAGAGTTCTGCCTTTTGTTCCTACCCTTGGACCTCTTATCTTTCTTTCATATGTTGCGTGCAGGATTTCCTTAATCTTCTCCACATCCCAGAGATCTTATACCTCTTCTTCATCACTTTCCAAGCCCTCTCTATATGCTATGCCTCTCTTCTCATTATTCATATTCTATTTGTAGGGTACTCCACTACGCATTTTTCTAGTTGTTTCCATGATCTGATCTTCCTCCATCATGATTGGGTCTAAGGCCTCATCCTTCTTTCCCTTATCCATCTCTTCCTCCGTTTTTCCAGCTCTTTTCAGTGCTTCCCCCCTTCCCCCATACACACAGAGAATTTTAGATGTCTCATGACATTGTCATTACACCTTTGTTATACAGTAAGATCTTGATTGAAGTGTACAAAGATATAATATACCTACCTTGGGGTCCTCTTAGGAACTCCTGCTCTACTGCACTGTAAGAATTCACGGTATCTACTACAAATTCTATGATAAACCCTACGACAATACTGTCTAGCCAGAAATCTACTGTGCGCATGAATTTGTTGTTAACTTGTTGTAACTACGCGATCTCCACATGATTCCACTCGATCTACCTGATTCAATTTGTAGGGTGGTTTTCTTTCAACCTCAATAGCCACTCCTGCAATACATTGGGAAAATCACAGAAAAACACCCCATGCATGTCGCTAAACACATACTTGTCCAGATATTTGCATGGTGTTATTTTAGGGTTTCTATTATCCTTCTACGCAAACTCAAGCTCCCTTTTTTTCAACCATATTTTGATCTCCTCCTTCGTTGGATTCCACGGTCTGAACATCCCCTTCTACACCTCCATTTTTTGCGCGATTCTTTCACGGATCCCACTCACTCAATCCCATGTAGTTCCAGCTGGAAACATAACCATTTTTTGTTTTTTACTCCTCTAACTACTTCTAGGGATGACCCAGGTTCATATCTACTATGGTTTCCAACAAATCACTCTAAAACTATTGGCCCTCCTGATAAACCAGAAGGCAACGCAACACACCGAGTGTATTGCATAGTCTCACCCGAGATAGTTCTATGGGTGACTGCAATGATCAAATACTTGAAAGTGTAGGAAAGAGTGGGGATCTGGGATTGTATTTCATTTTATTAGGCCTTGATCTGGTTGCGCTTTCTGTTAATTTTAATATTCATTCATCTACTCAATCTATGCATGCATTCTACCAGATCTAACATATAACAGATTCCGCAGAATTATCCATTCATCCATTCATAATCTAACTACTTGCAAAAGGGAAACATGCAATCAATCACATCACATAACACATATATTACTATGGTTCACCTCCTCCTGGTCTATGTCCACAAATATTTAGCTCTTAAGATATTTTATTATGGCTTTGCAATATATGGCACTCGTGTACTACAATATCTGATCTTACAGTCACAATAGGTTTCCCGATCCCTGTGAGGCTGACTATATCTCATCGAGCTCCTCATCCCATGATCTAACCCTCAGGATCAAGTTGCTTGACTCTCCTACAACTCAACAGGTTATAAAAATGGTTTCATATCTTACACTAGTTTCCTTCTTTTAACATTACAAAAATTCGCCACACCCTTACCTAGACCTCCTAGGTACTTATATATACTAATTCTCAGCTCAACAGTTGTTACATTCTTTTACAAAAACCCTAACCCTAATGTGGTTAGGTTTCCCTGCATGTACGCCTTGCATGCTTTCTTTGCATGTGTTGATTTTCCTTCCAGCTGTACTTTTCTCATTCTGGGTTTTTCCTCCAAAAATAGTATCTCCTCAAAATAGTCTTACGCCCAACATGTGCCCTCGCAAAGTTGACATATGTAACACACCCGTTGTGGCGTAATAAATTTTTCGCCTTTTTTTTCAAGGGACAGAATCCCCGAAAACCTACGGAGCATAGAACAGGCTGCAGACGCCACCTCTGCCTTGACATAGTCTTTACGCGAACTCCCAGTCTTAAGGATCATTCAGTTTCTTTTATGAGCTGAAGTGACCCCTTTTGATTCCTAGCTGGAATCTTCTTCCAATCGATCCACATGTCCTTTCGAAATCTCCCCTGTGCGAACAACACTAGGCACGAGCTCCACTCTCTCCGAGTGACCACAATGCTATGACCAAGGCCTATTCCCGAAGGCGCTTGTCGCAACTCGCAATCTCACGAGTCGAAACTCTTGACTCTTCCTTCCCAAATTCACGATATCCAAAATCACGTACTGGGCATAGCTCCCTTCTTTCAACGCCCTTTGTGCGTGACCAATGGCTAGGCTAAGCGATAACACCTCTCGCTACTCATCGTTTCGCGGGTTTTAGCGTCGAGCTCCCGTGCTCTCATCCCCGAGATGCGAGAAATCAATGGAGCGTTGACTCCCTTCTCCAAGTGACGCGTGCCCACCTGTCAATCACCCGGGCCCCACTTGTGATACTGCCATGTGTCCTCACTTATGCCTCGGCTCTCAGCACTTCGTGACTTCTGCAGTTGAGATGAGGTCCTTTCAACTTCCGAACCTCTGAATGCGCGATACGCGCGATGAGGCTATGATCCAATGGTTCTCCCTTGACCTGGATCCAACGACTAACCTTGCTCCTTGCGATTTCTCCACTCGCGACTTGGAGCACTCAACTCCTGGGCTCTCACCTTGCGAACCTCTGAGTTGACGAGATCCCTCGATCTCTGCCACCTGTCCTCCTCAGACAGATGGTTCTAATATTCTCGTGACTTTTCCACTCGTGAAGTCAAGAGACTTCCTCCTCTGATTCCCAATGCCCGAATCCTCGATAGAGAGGATCTCGCGACACATGTCCTCCTTCCAACAAACAACTCAGATTCTTTCGTGACTTCGCCACTCGCAAAGTCTAGATGCTCACCTCTGTGAGTCCTGATGCCCGAGTCTCTGAAGCGGATGATCTCGCGACACGCGTCCTTCCGTAGAAGCACGGATCTGATCCTTTCGTAAATTCAGAACTTCTAATGTCGAGTGTCCAGACCTTCATCCTCAGGACCCCCAAACTCTCGAATGTCGAGATCCTGATACCAACTCCTTCAGGACTTTTCACTTCTGCTGCTCACGAAGGTTTAACCCTTGTGCATCTCCTGTCAGATCTAACGGTTGACGGGTTTTTGGACTAAGGTCTAACGGCTCAGACCTGTCCCACGCTATGCACTCTCTCGCCATTCCCTGGACGTGGAAAAATCAACGGTCCAGATACTCCCATGGACCTTGGGGATCTACGGTCCCGATTTCTTCGCTACTCATGAAGACAAAAGGAAAAAGGGTTAAGGAATTTAACGCCCTCTTTTATTCCCCCAATCTAACGGTCGTGAATGAATGCAGATCTTTTGATGGGATCATGTCCGTCAATCGATTCTTATTCACACGCTCCCGTTTCGGGATTTTGCGGGTCGGGGTCTTGGGACTCGCGAGTGAAAGAAAACTCGCACCTAGATACTCCATGTGCCGAAACACCGAAATGTTGAGGTCTACGAGGATCGTTCTCCCTCGTACAAGGTTTTGAGACTTGGCATCAGATAGGACAAACAAAGGAACAATCTCCCGAAAGTAGACTTGAAGTCTGACTTAGATCAATAAGCATATAAGTATCAATTCGTAAAACATAAGCCATACGTGGTCTTTCCATTATAAGCATGCAACCACCATTTCTGGTCAAAACACCACATAGACATTCTTATGATCAAACCATTCAAAAATTGCACAGATTATGAACATACATATCAGCGTATAAAATTCAAGATACAGGATATAAAACACTTATTAGAAATAACACCAGGTGGGATTGCAACCACTGAGAGGGGTGCTCATTTCCACCCACCCGTAGGCTCATTGGCTCCCAACGGATTTACCACTAGCCACCCCCGAGCTGAGACCACGATGCTGCGAGACTGCGTCTCTGCTTGCCATTGACTGAGAATGAAGGTTACTCTCCTTCTTCTCTGCTATCACTCACTCTGTATTTTTCTAGAGTTCTCCTCTTCCTCTCGCGTTTACCCCTTGATCGTCCACTCTTTCTGCCTTTTCTCCTTTCGGTGAGGTTACGTGTGGCACGATTTTCCTCGCAGTGGTCAGGTCTGAGGACTCTACGGATGGGTGGTTCACCCCCATCCCTCATTACTCATGAGGATCCCTTTACCTACCAATGCTGGCGAGTCATTTAATTGGGGGGCCAGCGAGCTGCTCTTGGTTCTCCGGGACAGTGAAGTCCAAATACGGTATTGGTCTCAGTGGAAGTTAACGCCACCATTCCAGGTGCCTTCCATCGCCTTTCTTCAGCCATTGTAGTCTCTTTTTCAACACCTTCCCCTCTTAGAAGTCCTGCAATACATATATATATTTTATTATTATTTACATTCATCGAGCTTTTCCACAAGGTCCATTCACATCGCACATTCACATTTTTGAGTTTGCCACAGTTCTTGGCCAATATATTTATTTTTACAGACTGGGGGAAGCATGGTGTTACAATTCCCTCCCCCTTAAAGGAACATCGTCCTCGATGTTCTTATCTATCAACATGACATGCATGTACAGGTGTAAAAAAAATCGGATATGCCCATTTCATGGCATCCTCCATTTCCCATGTAGCCTCATCTGGGCCAAAATGTTTCCAATGCACCTTGACTTGTGCAATGGTTCGGTTCCGGAGTGGGGTTTCCTTTCTGTCCAGTATGCATTGAGGTTCTGGCAGTAATTCTCCCTCCGATTCCACCTGGATCACAGACCAATCAATTATATGGCTAGCATCATGTACATATTTCTTCAATAATGAGACATGGAAAACATTATGTGCTTTGACTGTGGGAGGAAGTGCTATCCTATAGGCTACAGGTCCCACTCTATCTAGAACCTCAAAGGGTAAAAAATACCGAGGTGCTAACTTGGCACAAGCTCCCATTTTCAGGGAACTTTTCCTGGGTCTAACTCTGAGATATACATGATCTGTCGCTTTGAACTCTCTTGGAGTCCTCTTTTGGTCGGCATAAATTTTCTGTCGGTTCTGAGCGACCTTCAGGTTTTGCTTTATCTGAGTCACTTGTTGTTCCATTTATTTCAACATGTCGGGTCCAAAAGAGATCCTATTTACGGGATTACTCCAGCTGATTGGAGTGTTACACGGTCTACCATAGAGGACTTCGAAGGGACTCATCTTTAATGATTCTTGGTAGCCGTTGTTGTAGGCAAATTCTACCAGTGGCAGGTAGTCTTCCCACTTCTTGGGTTGATGCATTACATGCATTATTACCATGTCTTCAAGTATTTGGTTCACTCTTTCTATTTGTCCGTCGGTTTGAGGGTGATAGGCGATGCTAAACAACAATTTGGTTTCTAAGCCAGCCATTAGTGACTTCCAAAAGTTGGAAGTAAATTTCATGTCTCTGTCACACACGATCTCTTTCGACATACCATGCAGTCTGAATATCTCCTTCATGAATACCTGCGTGATATCGATTTCTTTGCAAGTGGACTTGACAGGGATAAAATGAGCAGACTTGCTCAATTTATCCACCACTACCATAATGGCATCGTTCTGTTTGGTCGATGTTGGTAATCCAGTGATGAAATCCATGGAGATGGTTTCCCATTTCCATTCTGGAATTGGTAGAGGTTGTAATAATCCTGTTGGGCGTCGGTGTTCTGCTTTAACCTGTTGGCACTCTATGCATTTGGCCAAGTACTCGGCTATGTTTTTCTTCATTCCAGGCCAATATAATTGTTTCCTGGTGGCCGTGATCATCTTCTGGTATCCTGGATGACCAGAATATGGTCTTTTATGTAGTTCATCCAGTATGAACCTCTTCAAGTCGTCACAATTTGGAATATAAAATCTTCTTCTGTAAGTGAGCAGAACTCCTTCGGTCATCTGGTAGCCTTCATATTTTACTTCGACGGTTTCTTGTTGTAGGTACATGGTCACGGTCTGGATGAAGGGATATATTGCTTGTGCATTTTTTATTCTTTCCTTGACATCTGTCTCGCAGGTGCTCACCGTTGCTAGGTGAATTGTTTTCATACTTCTACTAAGGGCATCGACCACCCTACTTTCCTTTCCTTTAATATGTTTGATTTCAAAATCAAACTCGCTAAGGAGGGCCATCCACCTAGCTTGTCTCGCATTGAGATTTGGTTGATCAAACAGGTATCACAATCCACAGTGATCTGCCATAAGCACAAACTTTCTTCCCAGGATTTAATGCCTCCACATTTTCAAGGCATGCACTATGGCAACCAGTTCTAGATCATGGGTCACATAATTGACTTCATGCTCATCCAATTTTTGGGATTCATAGCAGACCACACTTCCTCCCTGCATAAGGACTCCTCTGAGCCCTTCCTTATAGGCATCTATGCACATGAGGAAGTTAGCTTCGGGATTGGCGATCTTCAACACAGGTGCATGGGTTAGTAGATGTTTCAGGGTTTGAAATATTTCTTCACATTTCTATGTCCACAGGAATTTTGTCCCCTTCTTTTGGAGGGTAGTGATTGGACAACCAATCTTGGAGAATCCTTTTATAAATCTCCTATAGTATCCTTCTAATCCCATAAAGGATCTGATGTTCGAAACATCCTTTGGGGTAGGCCATTCCATGATAGACCTGATTTTGTCAGGGTCTACTGCTACTCCTTCTTCGGAGAGAACATGGCCTAAGTAATGTATTTGCTTCTGGAAGAATTCACATTTACTGAATTTGGCATAGAGCTGATGTTTTCTTAGCACTTGCAGCACAAGTCTAATATGCTCTTCATGCTATTTTATGTTCTTGGAGTAAATTAATACATCGTCAATAAAAACAAGCAAAAATTTGTCTAGGAATTTGCTGAGTACATTGTTCATCAAACACATAAAAGTGGCAAGGGCATTGGTCAAACCAAATGGCACCACCACAAACTCATAATGACTATACCTTGTTCGGAATATAGTTTTATGGATGTCTTCACCCTTGATTCAGGCTTGATGGTATCCCGACCTCAAATCAATCTTTGAGAAAATCGACGCACCCCCCAATTGATCGAACATGTCATCGATCCTGGGCAAGGGGTACTTGTTCTTTATGGTTACCTTATTGAGTTGTCTATAATCTATACACAATCTAAGGGTACCGTCCTTCTTTTTCACGAACAGGACTGGTGCTCCCCATGGAGACACACTGGGCCGAATATAGCCCTTATCCATCATTTCTTTTAATTACAACTTGAGTTCAACTAGCTTGGGGGTACTCGTCCGATAGGGTGTCCTAGAACTGACATCATTCCTGGTGCAAGTTCTATCGAGAAGTCTATGTCCCTTCTCGGAGGTAGACCCGATACCTCTTCCAGAAATACATCTCTGTATTCTCTCAGGATAGGGTGATCGTCAGGGCTTGGTTTGTCACCTTTGATTATCTTCAACACTTGTATCGCATAGAGGGAACATCCCTTTTGGAAATACTTTCTCATTTGCAGAGCTGATATTTGTCTCACCGAGACAGGTTTTCGGATCCCTTGAAGGGTTATCCTCTTTCCTTCCTTACTTACACATTCTAAGGTTTTATGGTAACAATCCAATTTGGCTTTATGGGCAGCCAACCAGTCCATACCAATCAACAGATCATACAATCCCAGGGGTAATAAGTTAAGGATTGTTTGGGTGGGGAATTTACCCAACATCAATTGGCAGGCTAGTATAACCTCTACTACCCTTCTTCTGGTGCCAGTGGCTAACTGTACCAACCATGGCTTGGTATGTTTTTGTGGTTGTAGTTTACACTTATCAACAACTTTAGGGGATATATAACTCAAATTTGAACCAACGCCAAATAAAACAGACACTAGATGGCTGGAAATCATACCTTCTATTTTCACTACTGAAGCTTGGTGGTCGACTTGGTTATTATCCAAGGCTGCATAAATTTGTGGCACACTCCCGGCCACATCATTGACAGTGGTAGTTTCTTCGATGTTATAAATCCTCCGACTATTCTGTTGTCGGTGTGGACAATCTCTCAATAGATGTTCTTCCCCGCAACCCCAACATTTCATCTTTGGGTTATCAGTCTTCACTGATATGGGTCTAGAAGTTTTATTTCTTCTCAAGGAGGGAAAATTCTGCTAGTGCATACTCCGGGCTGGGAAGCTCATTATTGGGTTCTTCTTATAGTTCTTAAATCTTGGGGATTTAATTCCCCTTTTCTGAAATCTTGAACTATTATTTTGTTTCCATCCTTCGCGAGGTTCTGCTTGATGCCCAAACTGTTCATGACAATAGGTTGCCTCTCGAATAATTCCTTCTAGAGTCTTTGGCTCATCAAATTCAATTCTATTCCGATAGTCCTTAGGTATTCCACTGATGAAGCATTGCACCTTTGTCTTTTCCACCTTGATATAGGGTACATACCTCAACAAATCGAGGAATTTGTTGACATATTCTTCTATAGTGAGTTGTCCCAGTTTGAGTTCATAAAACTCTTTATTCTTTTCATCGAAATATTTTTTCGACAGATAATTCTTTCAGAAGTATTTCTCAAACCGTTCCCAAGACAGGTCCTCTTCGTGAACCCCTTTCACATTCTTAAGGTGTTCCCACCAAATGGAAGCCTTTCCATTCAAGTTGAAGGTGGCCACTCGTGCCTTCATATTTTCTGAAAAGTCATGGACTCTGAAATACTTCTTTAGTCCAAGTAGCCAGGCCTCTGCTTCCTCTCCCTTCTTTATTTCATCGTCGAAGGAGGGTGGTTTGGATTTTCTGAATTCTTCGAATTTATGACCTTTGGAAGATTTTTGCTTCTTATGTTTCCTTTGGGGATAGGAACTGGTTCTGCTGCTAGAAGAGCCCTTTGAATCGCCAGCTTCCTTCTTAGAGGAATCATCTGACGCTTGTCCTTTACCTCTGGGGCAGAATTTTTTCGAGGTGCTCCTCTCAGTGTGACCACTGATATGACCATGTTTCTGAGTTTCAGGTTCATGCTGCATTTGTCTTTGTAGATCGGATAAACTCTGCAGTAAAACTGCGTTAATTTTTGTTTGTTTTTCTTGTTCTTTCATCATCCTTTCATTGTCGGCCTTACAGCTTTGTAATTCGACCATGAGGCTCCTCACACTCTCGGCTAGACTTGGAGGGGTCCCTGCTGCCCTCCTTTCGTCGGAATTTTTGTCTCTATTATGGGAGCCTTCTCCCACTTCATGGTGAGTCACCATACTATGCATTGATAATTTCCCATGCTTGATCTTCTGCTTGTGTGCAAAAGGAAAAAAAAACCGCTGGTTGTTAGTCATTATTTATATCTATTTATAATCAGTACATAATTCATATTTTCACATGTACACACACACAATAGGGATTTTTCATTCTCAACTTCGTCTTTTAATTAGGGAGGTTAAGACAGGGGGTTACTCCTTTTTTAGAGTGTTCCAAACGGAGCTTCCGCGCAACTCGTTCATGAGCCCAAGCGGGCCAAGTGTTGTAACCATGCTCTGATACCAATTTGTAACACACCCGCTGCGGCGTAATATTTTTTTTTCCTTTTTTTTCGAGGGACAGAATCCCGAAAAACCTATGGAACTTAGCACAGGCTGCAAATGCCACCTCTACCTTGACAAAGTCTCTGCATGAACTCCCGGTCTTAAGGATCATTCAGTTTCTTTTATGAGCCGAAGCGGCCCCTTTTGATTCCTAGCTGGAATCTTCTTCCAATCGATCCACAGGTCCTTTCAGAAGCTCCCCTGTGCAAACAACACTAGGCACGAGCTCCACCCTCTCCGAGCGACCACACCGCTATGACCAAGGCCTATTCCTGAAGGCGCTTGTCGCAACTCACAATCTCGCGAGTTCGTGAGTCGAAACTCCTGACTCTTCCTTCCCAAATTCACGATATCCAAAATCACGTACTGGGCATAGCTCCCTTCTGTCAGTGCCCTCTTTGCGTGACCAACGGCTAGGCTAAGCGCTAGGACCTCTCGCTACTCACCGTTTCACGGGTTTTATCGTCGAGCTCCTGTGGTCTCATCCCGTGAATCCCCGAGACGCGAGAAATCAACAAAGCATTGACTCCCTTCTCCAGGTGACGCATGTCCACCTGTCAATTGTTGGTCACTATAATTGCTTAATTAATTTCAAACAACCAAGTGAAACATAAATTATCAACCCAGGGAAGTCTTTTGTTTCAAAGATATCTGCGCACTATATATGCTCA
>SNQJ01S0159346.1:5682-16351 GCA_010110895.2 Picea sitchensis | reverse complement strand
TCCTGAAGAAAGGAGGGAAGATCTGTTAACTTCAAAGATGAAACTCCAGGGATATAATTTATTAGGTTCTTATGCTCATCATCTGCAAAACCACAAAACATTTTTGACACAGCTTAAACAATCATACTCCGCTAACTTGAAATTTTGAAGTTCTGACAAATCTAATATCACATTTATCATTAAAAACTGGTGGATTTCGTTTCAAGAAATGGCAAAAAATACCGTGGTTGAGAAATGGACAGTGGCCATTTTTTACAAGCAGATCCAAATGATAATAGATGGAAAAGACGATCTCTGTCTGCGTCCAGAAGGAAGCATAAGAAATCCCAAATTTCTTTGCTACGGGGTTAAGCAAATGAAAAAAAGTGTCCGCAATGATACACGATATGGGAGGCCCCTTTTCCTTGAGATGGGCGATCAGCTCCTCAAGATGCGGTATCATCTTAGTGTGGAAGGCTATTATAAACTCCTCCGCATTCAACAATCTATCAAATTCCAAGGGAAATCCATCGCTAACCTGAACAGAGCGGATATCGAGACCTAAGCTCCGGGCGTGGGAGAAAGGGCTCTCCCCGTTACAGGCTTTGATGAGGTTGGCACTGCAAGCTTCTGTAATAACAAAGGTAACCATAACGCCCTTGGCTGCAAGTTTCTTTGCGAAATGGAACATTGGAGTAATGTGCCCCTGCAGCGGAAGAGGAATAGCAACGAGGTGCAGAGGCCTGGAAGATACGCCATTGTCATTGCTTGCTGAGTCCATTGAGATGTTGTGTGATTGCCTGTGGGAAAGAAGAGGCAGATAAATGAATAGTGTTTACCACTAGCACAGCCATTCAAATCTGTGGCTGATGAATGCTGAAAGGTGCGGACAGAAAATGAAATGTATAATAAAAAAATACAGCTAGTACAGTCAAGCCTGTTAAATCTAAAATTTAATCATTTAAACATAGCAATAATATAGTATTACAGTAATTTTTTAATATGATTAAATAAATATTAAAAAGTAAACAGTTAAAAAATGTGATTAATTGTACTCATTATCAATAGGTATTCACCTTTCAGTCTAATTAACAGTTCTAATACCGAATTGGTTACACATAGAAATGCCAAATTGGTGACACATAGAAAGGAAAGCATCCGGAAACTGGTGACACTTATACGATTGACGTCAAGTCAAGTCCTCACGACTGACGGGGGAGCGGGGGATGAAAGGAAAATGTGCAAAAATTAAGCTCACGCTGGAGAGGACGCTTTAAAAAATCCTCCAATTTTCTCCTCATTAAATAAAATTTTCCCTCATTACTTTCAAGTCAATACACGCCTTTCTCTGTACTTGCCTTGCAATTTCCTTCTGTGTAATTAATTGCTTTGCGATTTCCCTCTGTGTAATTGCCTATGGTAGTTTTTCCCCGCAGTGTTTTATAGGGTAGTTTTTCTCTCTTTCCAACTCAGAGTTTGAAGCGAGCGACTTTTCGACGATTGAGTGGTGGGGCACAGAGATGAAAGGAAAGCTTGGGAAAATTGTTGGATAACTTTACTTAAATTCCTCCGATTTTTTCGCCATTAAAGTCATGTCAATATGGACAGTTCACGATTTGGAGGAAAATCCTCCAATTTTCTCTTCATTGAAGAAAAATTTCACCCGATTACTTTCAATTCAAATCAATACACTCCTTCTCTGTAATTGCCTTGCAATTTCCTTATGTATAATTGCCCGATTTTTTCGGCGAAGTCAAATCAATACAGACAGATCGAGGTTAAAGGAATACTCCGATTTTCTCTTTATTTAAGAAAATTTCGCCCGATTTCTTTCAAGATACTCATTTCTCACGTCAAGTCGATCCACTTTTTCCTCTGTAATTACTTTGCACTAGCACAGCAGCAAAGTGGCTGGTGAACTCGAAATAAGATGGTTGGGCAATCCAATATGAAACTCACGGACAATTAAAACGTATATAGAATTGAGAAAATCCAAAAATTAAATGTGGTAATTCCAAAGGTTAATCAGTGAAAGGTGGCAATCATATGGTGGTACAACAGTAATTTCTTAATATGATTAGGTAAATGTTAAAAAGTAAACACATTACCTGATGCATTCAAAAATACAAGAAAGTTATGAAGAGTAAATCACATTCATTGATTTGGGAGGATGACTAAGAATAAGCCAGCATCTTCAATTGTTAGCCATCAAATTAGAATTTTAGATTAAAAGGTGATTAATTGTACCCATCTCCAATAAGTATAGGTATACGCCTTTCTACGTAACTATGAAATCTCTTTCAAAACTCCCCTATGACAATAGCCTTTTATTGAACAATAACCCTGAGCTTCTGAACTGGATCTACGCCCCATGGTTATATGGTGGGGTGGGGGCAAACCATAACCATGAACAGATTTCCTAAAATTCCATTAAAATGGAATTTTGACCTTTTTAAGATTCCAGTCAAATAAGATGTTTACTCAAATTTTTAATATCTAATTTAAGATTTCCAATCAAATTATTAAACTTTTAATGTCTAATTTAAGATTTCCAATAAGAAAATTTATGTTTATTTTATTGTAAAACTGTAATACTTAAGGGTTGACCTATTAATACAGTTTTTATCAAATTAAATCAACATGCATGAATCTCATTCAAAACTAACAAGTTTTTTATCTAAAAATTTTAGATTATAAAAGAACTTATCAGTTTAATATTCCGGATAAAATATTTCAAATATTCTTGAAAAATTAAGGTTCAGTTTTCCTTTAAATTTTGCGCTGCAAAATCTATCACAAAAGGCGTATCCCTTCAACACGTGTGACAGAGGACCTTGTCATTTCAATATTCTCGAAAAAAAAATGTCTTAAATATTCTTAATTTTCAAGCTTCCTTATATCTAGTCAAATGTTAATATTCTGGAAATAATAGGTAAAATATTTTTAATTTTCAAGTTTTCTTTATTTGTTTTTTTTTAAATTTGTTTAATTGTTTTAAGTTTTAATTTTATTTTATTGAAATTTGATAAATGTATATGAAATCACAATTTTTTATTTTTTAAAATATATGTTTACATGTAAAAATCACAAAAATTAAAATATATTTTTAAATATTAGAAATAGATTCACTCTGTTAAGAAATCCTTAAAGCACCCAAATCATACAAAAATGACTATTCAAATTTACAAATTCAAAACTTAGTTGCCTAATTTCAAACAAATATCATCATAAATATCGAAAAACCAAAAGGTAACCTACCACTTTTGAAAAATGTATGAAAAAAACTCATCAGATGACAAAATTTGGGGAAAATGTACACGTCATCTCAAAGATGAGTCACTATGACGATAGAAGATGTCCGGTTAGGATATATGAATCTTGAGAAATCTTCGAGATAACCTGGTGGGCATCATGGCCCATATCTTTAAATACAACCTTATCATTATAGAATCTTTTTTAATGTGAGATTTTTTTAAAAATAATGGCGATGGATTTTTTTTATAATATAATAATAATTATTTAATTTTAAGGTCATGATTAAGTTAGACATTAAATTAGTATATGAGATTTTTTTGTTTTGTGGGGTAAGAGACTTCTTCTTATAGTATTTTGATTATGGAAGTATATATATCCTATTCTTATAATTTGAACTTGTAATGGTTTAAGGAGGATATATATGTTCTTAACCATTAAATTGACTTAAAATTAGAAAATTTATATATTTATTATTGATACTAAATTTATTTATACATTTATAAATACAATTTAAACAATAAAATTACAATTTGCTTTTATCAAGTATTAATAAAAAATATCAATATTAAAACATATAAATAACACCTATATAAAAAAAAATTGGAAAAAAAATAAAAATAACTAAATATAAAGAAATATTTAAAAATATGATGAATACGTTTCTTTGATCGAATCCAAAACGCCTAAAATGGAGTATAGGTGTGACCAAGGTGGACCCATATGACATAAGGTTCAGATTTAATGGGACAATGAATAAACTAGCACAACCACATAATTGTGGTTGATCAACGCCCAAAGGCTGATAAAAAAGTCTGTAAAAGAATATATTAAATTTTATTATTGATTAACAAATAAACGGTTGAGCTTCATTTATTTGGTGTTAATATTTTAATTTCTATTAATCACTTACGGCAATCAGTGAGCTATCAAAGTAATTTTTAAATATGATTAGGTAAATGTAAAAAAGTAAACACATAAAAGGATGTCTTTATAATAGCTAGGAAGTTAATCATTGAAATCATAGCCATTTATTTTGTGTGACTACTAAGAATATTCCAGTCATATTTAATCTAGTCCATAGAAAACTTATTAAGCACTAAACCCCTATTAAATCTACCCATTGTCAATAGGTGTACGGCTTTCGGCGTAATAATCTTCACTGTAAGCATATAGAATATGACATTTTGTTAATCATTAGATGCTCAAATGGTGGCGTGTTGAGTATTTTATGTCAAATTTAACCATTAGATGCTCAAATGGTGGTGTGTCGAGTATTTTATGTTCATACTTGCCTCTCCAAATGGAAGTTTGCATTCTTAATTCAATTTGTCTCCAAATAGAAGTTTACATTCTTAATTCCATTTGTCTCCAAATGGAATATCAATCTTACATTGGAATTGGTGAAAATAATGTCTCCTGGCATAATAATTGAACATACATTAGGTCATAAAGTGAATGAAGATTTTCAGCTCTTCATGCGACAACCAGTATTAGCAACAATCAGTATTAACTTGGGGAGGTGGTGATTTGTGGTGGTTTGTTGAGGCCAAGCAACGCTAGTAAAAAAGAAAAAGAAAAAATGACAATTTTTTTTTTTTTACATTCTTCNGTCATAGCATGAAAGATGATACAAATACAATCACAATTTGGATGGCTTTTTATGTTTAAATCGTTATGTTTAAAGCCATGAACACTTGTTATATGAGTTGTTTCTCATGGTTGATGATTAGTAGTTGTGAAGTTATAGACATGATTATAGATGACCAATGATATTGATGTTATGTTGAGCATGAAAAGAATTAGATACTTCCTCCATGGGTGTAGAAAGTATTTTTTGGCACAATATTAATTTTTTTACTTTCAATTGTTTTATATATATATATAAAGACCATATTAAAATTTGTGGACATTAAAATATTTTATTTATGGCTCACATGAAATTAGTTTTTTCTTATTAATATTTTGTTAAATGAGAACTCCATATTCAACATTGAAGAAATTACACAACTCCCTCATTTTGGGAAGTAGAAAACACCTATCAACGAAATAAGAAAATTTTTACTTTCAATTTCTCTGTCTCTCTCCCTATATATATATATATATATATATATATATATATTACTTAAGGTGGCTATATCTCATGAAGTATTAGTCTCAAAATATAATGATCAAAATTATAGGTCCTCTTTATCAAATTTATAGTTCAACTAGGAAGTCTTCAAATATTTCAATATTATGAGCACTTTTTTTTCGTAAGAGTGATTAACAACTTCAAGGACACGAGATGAGTCTTGAAAGACTTGAATATTATGAGCACTTTTTTTTTTAAGAGTGATTAACAACTTCAAGAACATGATCTCTACTAGATTATTCAATCACTTTCCAATTTAGCTTTGAATTTTAGATCATAATCATCACATAGAAATAACACACTACTAGCTCCATTGGATGGAGGATCTCCTTGGCTTGCCCCTTTAAAGAAAGCCCATGCATCAATTTTGTCAACATGTTCTCTTGAACAACTTTAGGGAGTTTCTCTTATTTAAATTGACTGGAACCCTCAAGAATAGACATACTATGAATGACACACTGAATAGGAGAAATATGACTTTCTTTAAATATTCATGGGTGATGAGCCAACCAAATCCCCTAAATATTTAAGAAATGGAATGACTTAAATGGTTTAATAGTTGAATACCTACACCTTTTATCTAGTCCTTCATGAATAGTCAAACCACTCCCATCCCTCTTAATCATATGTTCCTTTCCAATTCCTTCCATGCATAAACTACATAGAATACACATCATAAGAAAGTGTTCAATAGACTTAGCATGCATTCCTTGCATATGATACACCTACCCAAACCATTAAGTCCCCTTTTTTGAAAAATATTCCAAGTAAGGACCTTGTTCTTTAGAGCTAACCACATAAAGATATGGGATTTTATTGGGAATTTGACTTTCCAAATGATCTTCCAACACCATAGGACATTCTTTTCACCCACTTATACTTTGAAAGATTATATTCATCATTTGGAGTATAGATTCCATTGGTTGTATTCCCCCCAAAGAATATCATCCTCCTCTTCCAAACAATCTTCACATGACTAGCCTACACAAAAAAGGTAAATCTCTCCCATTCAATAGCATGCCTATCAACTAACTCCATCATTTCAATTGTTTCTACTCTTGTCTCCAAATTGTAGTAATTTCTAAAAAGGGTATCTATCTAAGAAATAAATAATCATCTCTAAGTAACTTCTCAATCATACCATTAGACAATATAAAAGCCTCACCACAATGAACCTAAGAGTCAAAACAAGCTGTCACCCTTGTCCCTTTTCCCGCAACATACACCATCGACATTTCTTATTGATTGCATTGATATGTTGTTGATTTCCTATGGGAGACAACAGGCGGATAAATGAATAGTCTTTACCACTATGAAATCTCTCTCAAGACTTCCCCTCTGGCAGTAGCCTTTTATTGCAGAAGAAGCCTGGGCTTCTGAACTGGATCCACTTTCCTTTCCCCTTGCATATACTTCATGGTTCTGATTATTGTTGATGATGTGATGGTAAGAGGCAAACTATTACCATAAATATAAAATTTCATTTTTCAGTACATTGTTGGAAAAATCCAAGTTTTTCTTCTTTATTTGGAAGATGGTAAGTAGATCCATCTTAACTTATGATAAACTAACAAATTTTTCTAGGTGCAAACCTTTCCTCAAGTTTTTCACTCCAAAAGGAGGTTTGCACTTAGAGGGATTTGATCCGTCTAGGCACATGATAGATCCATAGTTAAGATGGATCTACGCTAGTATATATTTGATGCAAATTATGCATGTTAGATTCGAACAACGAAAGGTCCAAAGGTTCTTCTATTCACTTTAGTGTTGACATAGAAAATAATGAATCTATATGCATATATATATATGTGTGTGCACACACACACACACACACATATATATATGCTCACTTCAAACTTTTAGTAAACATTTCCTATATATTAGAGAGTACAACTAAGACACCTATCATACCATTTTTAATTAAACCTAACAAAAAATATATCTCTTTGTTTGTAAATTTTACATTAAAACATATATATGTGTTTTTTTATTTAGTTGATAGTATATCTTTTTTTTAAATGTATACATGTCAATTTACACATCTCCCCCATATTGAATTGTAGGAAGAATTAGGAGTTTAATATGTTACTTGTAGGAATTCAAAATTGGATGAAACTTCGATAAAAAAACATAACAATCACTTTTCTCAACTAAATAATAAATCAAATTAACATCAAATTAAATCAATATATAAATATATTTACTATTACCTTTATAAATCTAAAAAAAAAAGATTTTTTTATCTAAAATTTTAAATTAAAAGAAAAAAACTTCTCATTTTGTTAGGCTGGAAAGAATATTTCAAATATTCTTAATTTTTCAAGGTTCAAATTTCCTTTAAATTTTGTGGTACAAGATCTATGTTTACAGCCATCAACGCTGGTCATAAGTTTTTCGAGAAACACGGATACATGATCGATGACCAGTTGTTGTGAAGGTACGGACATGACCATCGATGACCCGTGACATTGATGTTAAGTTTTTATTCGTTCCGCACTATTATTGGGGAGAGAAGATTTAATTTTGGTGAAAGATATCAACATTCAGTCAAGTTTGTTAAAAGATATCAACATAAAAAGTTTGTTAAAAAATATCAACATAAAATATTATTTAATCTTCGGCCTTTCTTAGCTAAAGCTGGGAACATTCAACTTGTTATCAAAAAAGGAAAGGATTGATGTTACTAGAGAATTTGTGGATTCAACTTTAATAATAGAAAGGGATTCTATTTCAAATCACAAATTATTTCAAATCACAAATTTTAGAGAGACTTTATGTCAAATCGCATATATTAGAGAGGACAAGTTTAACTTTATATCTGTATCTAATATTTCCTATAGTGTCACTTATGTGTGAAATTATGTGTGAAAGTGGGATGAGAAAAATATTAGATAAAATTAGATAAAATGTTAATTTTATTTTTGTATTAAAGAAATAGAGGGTGAAAGTGAGGGTGAAGAAAATATTAGATAAAATGTTAATTTTATCTTTGTATTAAAAAAGTAAGGGTGAAGAAAATATTAGATAAAACAGTTAATTTTATCTCTATATTAAAGAAATAAAAAATGGAGGTGGGAAAATATTAGATAAAATGTTAACTTTATATGTGTATTAAAGAAATTTTTAACTTTATCTCTGTATTAAAAAAAATAAAAATTATTAGGAGAGTTTTTTCAAAATTTTAAATAAAATATATCTTCAAAATGGAAAATTTGAACATTAACTTTAGTTAATTATAATTAATAATAGAAAGATAAAGATACTCTATGTCCAATCACATATTTTAAGGAGAACAAGTTCACCTGCAACTATATCTCTATGAGAAATCTATAAATTATTGGCAAAGTTTTTCCAAATTTTAAATAAAGGATATCTTGAAGATTAGAAGTCAAGTTGTTACTGACTTGTAAAATCTAAAGGCATATCAAAATTAGGGACACAATAGGGTATGGTATAGAAGAGAGAATACTCATAAAACTTTTGAGTTTCATTGTAGTTAGGAAAACAAACAACATTTTTTTTTTTTTTTTTTTTTTAAGTTTTTTATGAAAATTTTCTTATAATCATCTAATGATTAAAAAAAGATATTCTTACAAATTATAAAGAATGAGAAGAATTTGGTCATTTTTAACAAGTTCAACAAGCATGTTCTAACAAGGATGAGAATTTAACAAGCATTTTCTAAGAAGAGATATAATTATTAATCTTAACACTGAAGTATCATTAAAAGTGGATTTTTTTTGAGGTGGGGTACATTTTTTTAATAAAATATTTTATTATTTATTAAATTTATTTATGAATTAAATTTTATTTTAATTATATAAAACAATTTATATTTGTTCTAACAAGGATGGAGAATTTAACAAGCATTTTCTAAGAAGAGATATAATTATTAATCTTAACAATGGAGCATCATTAAAAGTGGATTTTGAGGTGGGGTATATTTTTTTTAATAAAATATTTTATTATTTATTAAATTTATTTATAAATTAAATTTTATTTTAATTATATAAAACAATTTTATATTTTTTAAAAATGTATAGAAGAAATTATATAAGATGTTACATAGAAATATTTGAAATTCCAAAAATATGAAATTAGAGTTTTGTAATAGAAAATATATGAAATTAGAGTTTTGTAATAGAAAATCTATAGTAAAACAACATTTGTGAAATGCAAAATAAATACATACCATTGTGGTCACTATTTTTTAAGAATGAAAAAAATAAAGTATGAGTTTGATAAGGAAGAAGAATGAGTCACTTGCAATGAGACAAATTTTAATTGGTTGGATTCATACATAAGATAGTGAGAAATAAAGAAATAGAATATTGATCCTTGAATTAATTCTAGGAAATAATGATATTGAATGGGAAGAAACAAAATTCTTTTGTTAAAATGATCTAAAATACATTAATGGAATGGTATTGACTTTACAATTAAACTTGAGAAATAATGATATGTTGAATGGAAAGCAACAAAATTCTTCTATTGAAATTACCTAAAATATACTAATGGAATGTTATGTCTTTTATAAAAGACGTGTCCTTTGATGCATAGTGTTGTTCTTTGCTAGTAATTGTGTTTCAATCCAATTAGCTCACATCCTTTGCTACACATCTTGTTGGTGTTGTTTGAGCTTTGAAGTAAGAATAAGTATATGAAAGCATGAGTGTAAGTGTTTTAACCACAAATTTCACAATTTTTTCCTTCATATAAATGGGCAGATTGTTGTAGATGAGCCATGTGATGTGATACTGAGAGGCATGTGGGTTTGATTCCTTCTCATTAATGTGATTGAAGAAGTTGGGAAATGTAGAAGAGATGACTTGTCATGGTGGTAGGTGGGGTCCAAAGTTGATAATGGTAGGTTCTCTTGAGATTGCTCCTACCTTTGATAGTAGAAAAATGCATTTCAATATATTTGACATATTTAGTATTAACTATATATATATATTTTTTAACATAAACTGGGAAAATTATATTAAAAGTGTGGATAAATCCACTGATTTACAAAAGAGGGGGGGGGTGGAATCACGAAGTTGGGTTACACTTTCGTGACAATCTGATCTCCAAAATTCCGGAAAACAAATTTTCGACCGAACTAAAAATATTTTTTGGCCAAAAGATATTATTTTCGGCCGAACTATTGTTCGGCCGAAAAAATAAACGTCAAATCGAACGGAGCCATAACGGTGCCCTCGATTTGCGTGTAGAAATTTGCTCGGCCGGATATTTTCTTTCCGGCAATACGTTTTCAGCCGAAAGATAGTTCGGCCTAAAGATAGTTCGGCCGAAAAATAG
>SNQJ01S0159345.1:0-21872 GCA_010110895.2 Picea sitchensis | reverse complement strand
TATGATTGTTCATTTGTTCATTGCTTATTTACTCTGTTGTTATTGGATAATAATGCTTCATTGATATAGCACTTGGATTATATGGTTAAAAGGGATTAAATTGCTCTATTACTGATTCACCCCCCCTCTCAGTAATCCAACACGTCCATCATTATCTATAATGGACTCAGCCTTGAGTTAGCTTTAGTCATTTACCAAATATTCCTTAAGGAATATAAACATGCATCTTTGTCATGTACCCAAATTAAGTATCCATACATACTCTAGTTTTTGTTAACTTACATCCATGATCTACTTAATCATATGCATTATCCTAAGCATGCATGTAGCTGTCATAGGTATATCTCACAACCCACATGCATATTTACTTTTAATATCAGTCAACTTAGGATTGTTCACAATCCTTCTCACATGAGTCTCAATGGCATAATCATTTTCCTCGTATTATGACAATAGAGCAGCTTTTCTCATTCACCCTTTTATCTAATTTTATTAGTATTCCCTGAGGAAATGGAATACATTCTCGTCGGGCTATTATTTCGAATAGAACTTTCATGAATCTTCATAATGGAGTCATCCATGCTATTGGTCCTTGACCAAGTTTTGAGGATCCTTGGTCATGTTTGACCTATTTTTGGGACTTCGAAAGGCTGTCGAAGGTGGAGCGCAAGATAAAGCAGAGATCATGAGATCTCGGCCCTATTTTTAGGGATTTTTTGGATTTGGGATTATGTAATGGGTATGGGGATGTTGGCCCATGGGTTTACCCATGTTTAGGCATGATTTTGTAATGTATAAATAGATGTTAGGCGATGTAGTGAGTATGAATGGCTAAGTGTGAATGAAAAGTCAGTCGTAACTGGTGTTGACTGCAAGTAACAATTGTAAGTGCTTTGTGTATGTTTGCAAGGCTGAGTGCAAGTGGTTTTAAGGAACTATATGTAGGATTTGTGTTGTAACCTAGCTTGGGGAAGGAAGATCTAGCGAAGAGTGTGCAGATCTCCTATCCTCTGTGAAGTTGATCTAAAGGCTCTGTGCATGTAAGAAGATTGACAAAACATAATAAAGAAGATGAAGAGTTGGTGGATGTATCCCCAGGGTGGGGGTGTGTTACACATGATTCTGGTCACTCTGGTGATGTTTCTACAAGTGATGTATTTAGGCTCCCACAAGGGCCTTTTGCCTGAGAAAAGTGACTGCTATATTCTTCCAAAAACACATTCTTAAGGTGAGTTCATAGGTTTCCTGTATTACAGGGTGTGAAAATCCCCCATTCTCGCAAGCAACCCACACTTGGGGTGTGAACTGTTTGTAGTCTTCTCCATAGATAGGGTGTGAACCTGTTTTTAAGCTTGAAAAAGAGAAGAGCTCGTGAAGCTTCTAGAAGGGGATCTTCTAGAAAATGAGTTGGCATTCGCATGGTTGGCATCCTACTGACTTCTCAGATTTAGTGGGATCATCCTTATCCATGTAACCATCTCTCCTTCTCCTATATATTGAAAGGATTCTCATGGAAAAGGTTAAGAAAGATTGAATGGAGAATTGGTGAAAGAATTGTGTGAAGAACCCTACTTGGATAGAAGCTTGGAGACTCTTTTTGGCCCACCAAGTTGTATTGGATCTTCTTCATGAAAGTATAGAGAAAGTGTGTGTGTTGGAACCAAGGGTCACTGAAAGGAATCTTGCGACATCAAGGCAATCTGGTTGTATGTTCTACTTTCAATTAATATAATATAGCGGCATGTCCCTTTCCCATAAAATTACTCTTATTTTATTGTATAACTCCTTGATCATAGGCATAGGTTGACATTGAATATACTTTGTTATCTTCACTTTGGTTGGTTTTTGTTTTCTTGGACTTGATTTCACAAGAGCACCAGAGCAAAGAGGGAAGAACAGAGACCTAAGGAAGTGATATTAAGGTATGTCACTCATTCTTCCTTATTAGTAGATTCAATGACTACAACTTAGGGAAAGAGTTGTGTCTTGTCCTGTTTTGTTCTAGATCCAAGTGGATCTAGGGAGATATGTTAGTGTCCGCACCTACCAATTTATCTGATAACAAAATTGGTGACTCCATTGGGGATACAACCCATTTTAGTGGTTCTTTATTGGCCATTTTCTCTTAACCTACCATTTTTCATTCCCAATCAATCTCTGAGTCTTAACGAAACCCTTACAGACTCCCTGGATCCATAAGTTCACTCAGAAGTTTTGTCTTTTTTCCAAAATTTGCTTCATTACAGACCTTCTCGCACTGCACCCTTATGTAGCCTATGAGAATCACTAAAGTTTTCACCCTAGTGTTCAGTTCAGTGCGAACTTCTCGCAGTTTGCCTATGTCTAGCCTGTGAGAATCCTTGATTCTCCCACTGTCCCCACTCTCAGCCTGTGAACTCACTTGTGAAAATTTTGGAATAAGTCTTTTGTGTCCTCATATGCCCATATTTGTTTATGTATCTAGGACTAACTTATCTTGCCAGTGATTGAATGATTCTTGAGTTCAAATCTCGTGAATAATTATTTTTCAGAAATCGAAAGCTCTTCTTGATCATTTTCCTCAGTTTTTACCTCTTGACATTTTCTAACAAGGGTATAATCTCTGGTTTTGAAATCCGAGTTCTTGTTTGGTCAGGAGCCTTTGATTTTTTTTAAAGTTGAGATCAATTGTCCTTTTCAATTGCTTATTACTTGGAAAAGTGTTACCCATGTGCATTTGAAGAGACTAGTCTTGTCAGTTTGTTATTTTTATCTTCATTGAAAGATTGGTTTGGGTGTTTGTTGTGTATTTCTTTTTCATTGGTTGCTTGTTTTTTCTTAGTTCCATCCTGTTGTTTGGTTTCTAATGAAAAATTAAACACATTTTATTTTTTAAAGAACCCTTGTATTCGAAAAATATTGGCATTCAAGTATTGAAAGACAACGAATAGAGAATTTGCATTGTTCACGATTGTTTGATATTGAATTTCAGAGAAGATCATATATCATAGTTCGCATTGTTCCAGAAAACTCCTCTTTCCCTCCTGTAAATAGGATTCATGGAACAAAAAAATTGTATCGTTCATTCATATTTATGCATTGTTGGGTCATAATCTCACACAACATCAGTTTCATTTCCGTCTCCTTTTGAGTAACAATTGCCTTTAATAATATTGCACAATTTTAAAATTCAACTATTAACTTTTTCTAGGGCTCTTTTACACCAACACTAGCTAGGATAGAGCTTTGGAATAGGCAGTGAGACACACTCTCCAAAGAAAAAAAAACACAATAGCATCTTGTGATAAGTAGTGTCAAATTCCATCTGCAACATTTTGTCCTGGGAATCCCTTCTCACACAAGGGTCAAACCTGAGGTCGCATCGAAATTGACAGAGTTACTCACCCTTCTTTGTTGATATCAATGTAGACGTATTACGGGGATCACTTGAAGGTATACCCACAATGATGAGTGGAAGCCTCTCAAGCTGATTTCAGGCTAGATACCCTACCCTTGCGTGTGGATCAGACTGTCGATTGTTCAACCAGGCATCATTATTGTTGGTGGTAACCTTAGTAGCCTATCTTCTTAGGGTATTACACAAGGTGACTGTGAAGGGGCAAGTCTTCACGGTACTTGGAATCGACATTGGCTAGAATCACTCGGGCTCCTTGGAGGGTATACCCACGATTATGTGTGGTAGCTTGCACCAAGGTTTAATTCCATTAAGCAAGTCATCCACGTAGCTTTTCCACCCTAGCCCAACCCCTTCTTGTCTCATTGGATTTCATCACCAACTAGTGACTTCGGAATTGGATGGTCTTGTTTTCTTGGTTTTTCTTCCTAGATTTTACTAGCATGTGTTGTTTGTTTACCCAAGTTGGCCATAGAATTTCTTTCGTAAGATTCTAACTCGATCAAAATTGACCCTTGACGTCATTCACATAGAATGCAAGGCTTACCCCCAGAAGATCCGTAAGGTTATCAACCCTTTCCTACCAACTCACCGGAGGGCTCTCCTCGACAGAGTGAATTCCAAGACATTGCCACTCCACAAGTGGAAAGAACTAACTCTCTAGAACATTTTCGAATTACCAATTCTCGAGAGGACTTTTGACTTCCTCCTGACTCTGGGAGACATATTGTGTGAGTGAATTCTTCCGGAGATTTAGTTGTTCAGTCTTTTGAATCACCAACCGGACCTTTCATAGGACCTAAGAGTCAAGATCCATTTTGGACTACTGGCATTTTTAGATGGGATATCTTTGGCTCAGGAGAAGGCATTGATATCATTGTCGTACCTGGGTTGCCTGAAACATCTGATCCAGATGAAATACCTTTTACTACTGCATATTGTTTTCCTGGTACAGATGCTCCACTATCCGACCACATCTTGACTATCGCCCTACAAATGGTCCATCACACAATGGTCCCAGATACTATGAGTCCTCGCACCGGGACTACAGTGGCCAACCAAGCCCCCATTGGCACACAACTTTCGCCCAGGTTCACCCCAACACTTCCACCCAGATATCATGCATTGAATGCTATTATTCCTATAACATCCAAGACTCCCAGTGGTTCCACTCCTTCTGGGCAACATCTTCCTAGTTTCATTCTGACACTTCCTCCACCCCCTTTCAGAGGACCTCTTCCATCCTCTATCGGAGGCACTGATCCTAGTGGCACCATCCCATCTTTCACACATAATTACCAGATTCATGTTGGTGAACAATTTCACTAAGGAGGCCAAACTCAACCCCCTTTTGCAAGAAAAATCCCAATTGGGAGGCAACCCCCGATTGGAGGAAAACCCCCACCTACCCCACCCTATGGACAAAACATACCTCCATCCTTGGCCCAGTATTGCAATTATCTTATTCAACATAATCCTCACTCGACTATGGGGCAACAGACTCAAGCTAGCTCCAACATACCCCCCAGTACAGGCCAACCCTATCCAAGTACGTCTAATCCTATTTGGGGCTCGAATGCTCAACCCCACACCCCTATTCAAGGGTAAAAACCTATGAATTACTTGCCTCCACACCAACAACTGAATCTTCTTGGAGCTTCGCATTATATGCAAACTTCTTATGGTCCTACTGGTCTACCGATGGGACTCCCTCCCCAAAGTCACAAGTACCCACATGTGAATAGACAGTTACCCTTCTTAGCCACCCTGGACCTCCCTGATCTGTCAATAATTTTAAATGATCTGATCTGTCACTCTCCTCAATGGCCCGCCATACCGGACAAACTACCATCCGACATCCCTAAATTCGATGGTAAACCGGGAGAGGACCCGAACAAGCATGTAATGACTTTTCACCTCTGGTGCTCATCCAACTCCTTGATGGATGACTCTATTCATTTACACCTTTTTCAGCGAACCCTCATAGGTTCCACTGGGAAGTGGTTTATAGAATTACCATGAGGCTTCTTCACCGACTTCAACACCCTTGCTATGGCTTTCCTAACCCACTACTAGTTATCGACCCGCTACGAAACGGGAAATGAAATTTTGAGTTCTTTCAAACAAACCAAAGCCACTCATATCTCTCATCACATTCATGAGTGGCGATGGAGACGACGTCTCATCAAACTTGAACTTCTTGATCAGTTGTTGGCAGAATGGTTCATGAAATCATTCGTGAACGACATCGCTCGTGACATTTCCATGGGTGGAGTTGTCACAGAAGAACAGGCCATCAGTTGTGCTTAATACCTAGACCTTGTTTACTCACAGACGGGTACTCTTTATGACTTACTCCCTAACGCACCTCATCCTTCTACTTTTGCTACTTCAACAACTCTCGTTGCTTCTCATGCAGCTGACGGTGTGATTGGCACTTTCCATGCCCAACCGCATTCCATCCAGACCTCTAACAACAACCCCAAATCCATTTCTTCTAATGTTCAAAATGCTTTGTCTCCTACCCCTCCCACCGGCAAGATTTATGAGGTAAACTCTGTTCAATCTACCCCCGCCGGAAAAAATAAATCCAAAAAAGGAAGGGGTAAGAACAAGGAGGATAAAAATAATCTGCAAACTAAGAAAACCAAAACACCACCTGTTGATGATAGGGATAAGTGAAAACCCCAATACCCTTGTCTTATCTGTGGCGATGATCACTACACTAAGGATTGACCAAGATGAGTCGAGGTTACTAAGCTCCTTTAAGGGACACAAAAACCTCCCACTCCGACCATGTTGTCACAACCCTTCCCCTCTCAATAACAGGCCCAATTGGTCATTCATGACCAACCTTCCCCCTCCAATACATCTTATGTCTTAATGTGTACAGGTGATTCAAAGAAGAATGGCATCACACTTACCACTCAAGCCAAAGATTATTCTTCCTCCAAAGAGAAGGTTGATGTAATACCTCCTTCATTGGTCCAACCATATCCCATGACCCCACCTACCAATGGTCCTCTTCATCTTGAACAACTGAGTCTAGATACAATCCTTCGCCCTCCTCCAAAGGGCGTCGTTCAAAAATCGGTTTTCAATCCTCATGCATGTGTTGCCTAGAACTACAGTATTGTTGAAGATCTGGCCCAAGAACCATCCACGATGTCAGCCCTCGAAGTCCTTCAGAGTTGTCCTATACAACGGAAGTCACTGTTTAAAGCTATTGGTGGAATCAACCCTACGGATACGAATTTAATAATTTTTTACTTGGAATATCACATTCCAAGGTTACCCCCTCAACTCGCATTCCAAATACAAGTTATTGTCTCTGACAAAAACATTTGTAGAACAGTTATTGATCAGGGTGCCTCGATGTGTGTCATGTCTTTTACCTGCTGGAAAGCCATCATCTCTCCTCCTTTGACTGAATCCCACAACATGCTCAAAGCCTTCAATGGCTCTGGTTTTAAGCCTTACAGTGTACTCCCTTCGTTGCCTATTACGTTAGAAGGAAAAATAGTCAACGTTGAAGGTCTTTGACGCTCCTCTCGATTGCAACCTTCTAGTTGGTCGTAGCTAGATTGATTCCATGCACACAGTTGTGTCCACTCTTTTCCATGTTGTGTGTTTCCCACACCAAGGAAAAGTAGTTATCATAGACCAATTGGCCTTCTTTCACTCTGACTCACGTATCGGCAACGTACCAGTCATTGCAAAATACCCCCGTGGATACGATAACGTCGGTGTGGGTCTTCTTAAATATTCCTCGTTGATGGGTACTTTCCCCATCCCACCACACGATGTTCCACATATGTTTGTCACCTCGATCAATATGATCTCCACCTCTATTCGTGGAACCCATGCATCTTATGAGCCATGGATGGTACCACACCCCAGCGATCATCTTCGATCTAACGACAACATGCCATTAAGTCCGGTTGAATCCGCTTATAAATCCATTGATTCGGCAACCCTCTCATGGTGATTTATCTCCAGATCCATTCCGCATCATTTTTCCCACGGACGAGATGATTATGTTTGTTATGTCCATGGAAGACACCCCTTGGGATGATGGACATCATTGTTCCATCCTCTTCCTAGCACAACACACCATTGAGGGTTACCGAAGGATCTCAACCTCGTCGACCGTTGTCATCATTTTTGTCATTCCCAAATCTACACACGATCTATTCTACGAAGGGAACTTAAGTAACATCTCACCCACCCTCCCCCTCGATATATCCATCAAACCTGGAATTGTCGAAAATATGCATATCGGAGCTTCGTGTTCCCATGATGAGGTTGTCACCTACAAATCTCTTTTCCAAGAATTTTGTGACGTATTCGCATGGAGCTATGAAGAAATTACGGGTATTGACCCCAACATTGTGGTACATGAAATTAAGACATACCCGGGTGCTAAACTCGTCCGGTAACGACTTTGTCCGGTCCACCCACATAAAGCAGCCGCTATCAAGCTTGAAGTTGAGAAACTTCTTAAGGCTGGCTTCATCTACCCGATGGCTCTAACTAGTTGGGTTTCCAATCTTGTTCCAATCGACAAGAAACAAGGCACAATCCGCATGTTCATTGATTATAGGGACATTACCAAACCGTGTCCTAAAGACAACTTTCCTACCTCCTTCGTTGACCAGATCGTCGACGATTGTGCTGAAAGTGAAATCTTCTCTCTGATGGATGGTTTCTCCAGATATAATCAAATCAATATCATACCAGTGGACGAACACAAGACCTTTTTTATTTGTCCTTGGGGCACTTTTGCCTATCGAAAACTCCCATTCGGTTTAATGAATGCCAATGCAACTTTTCAACATGCTATGTCTTACGCATTTCATGACATAAATCACATTGTGCATCCATATCTTGATGACTTACCCACTCATTCCATGCACTGTGTAGATCATCCAATACACCTCCGTGCCATTTTCCTTTGATGTCGGTTTTACTATATCCGCTTGAATCCCCACAAATGTGTTTTCTTCGTAGAATCTAGCCAACTTCTGGACTTTATTGTTTCACATCAAGGGATCAGGGTAGATTCATTGAAAGTTGAGGCAATTCTCAATCTCCCTCCTCCTTCCTCACTTCACCAATTACAATGTTTGTAAGGGAACGTAAACTTTCTTCGTCGTTTCATCCTGAACTATGCCGACTTAACTCTTGGATTTACACGACTGCTCAAGAAATGTTCTGAGTTCATATGGGATACCACTGCCAACAAATATTTTGAAGCTTTGAAACTTTCCTTGACACATACCCCCTACTCTTCCCACCTGATTACAGTCGGGATTATTTCCTTTACCTCGTAGCTTCGGCCTATACCATCACTATGGTTCTCATCCAGGAGGATGATTCTCATGATGAACATGTCATTTATTACTTAATTCGGAGTCTCACGACTACCAAAACCAAGTATTTACATGTTGAAAAACTAGCCTTTGTAGCCATCCAAGTACTTCAACGTTTCCAGCAATATATCCTTTTACGCAAAACTACGGTAATTTCTAACTGCAACCCTATGCAGCACATTCTTACACATCAATTGCTAGGGGGAAAATACTCCAAATGGATCATAATACTCCAAGAGTTTGACTTAGAGTTCGAACACGCTAAGTCTAAGAAATTCTTGGTGTTTTTCGAATTGATATGCGACCTTCCCTACTCTGATACAAAAAATGTAGCAGAAGATTCATTACCCGATGAATCCCTTTTCCTGATTAGTTTCGATGACCTTTGGTATGGATATATCATCATATATCTCCAGACCCATAATTTTTGGCCCAATTTGTCTAGCAATGACCTCCATTGAATACGCTACCAAGCCCATCAGCATATTATCCTCGGTGATACTCTTTATCATCGTGGGATTTACTCTGTTTTTCGATACTACCTCACGTTTGACGAAGCCAAGAAAACCCCGAATGACTGCCATTTTGGACCCTGTAGTGGTCACATGTCTGGGTATGCTATTGCCCAGAAAATCTTACGGGCAGGGTATTTTTGTCCTTCTTTATTCAACGATTGTATAATTGTCATCGAAAAATGCCATGCTTGCAAAACCTACAACAATAAAATACGATCACACCCCGCTCCTCTACACCATGTGGTCTCTGTTGGTCCTTTTGAAAAATGGGGTATCGATTTCATGACATGTCACCCTCACTCGGTCGGGGGGCATGGAAACATTATTGTAGCCATAGATTATTTTACGAAATGGGTTGAGGCGATTCCACCATTCGACAATACCAGAAAGACTGCAGCATTATTCATATTCAATCACATCATTGCTCGTTTTGGTGTTCCTCAGGATATAGTTACTGATCACGGTAGCCACTTTAGAAACTTCATGATGTATGAACTCACTGAAAAGTTGGGTCTTCGCCATGAAAACTCAACACCCTATTACCCACAATCCAACAACTAAGTTGAAGCAATAAACAAGGTCCTTATTACCATGCTTCTACGAATGATAGGGATTCACAAAATGAGTTGGCACACGATGTTGTTTTCATCATTGTGGGCTTACCGGACATATGTTAAGTCTACCACCAGGTTTACACCATTCTTGTTAGTCTATGGTCTAGACACCATCTTGCCAATTGAATGTGAGATACCCTCCTTAAAACTAGTCGTCAAACTTCTCCCAAACACTTCTGCCAAAGAAGAATGTCTATTGTATCTCATGCAATTAGATGAAACACATCGCGATGCCACCCTAGTTATAAAAGCCCAGAAGAAACACACCAAATCCCAATACGAGAAACGTGTCAGGCCACGGGTTTTCTCCGAAGGTGATCTGGTTCTCCTTTACAAACAAGATCGGGATGTGCTAGGAGCCGAAAAATTTGAAGCTATGTGGCAAGGTCCTTATATCGTTAGACAAGTATTGGAGAAAGGCGATTACGAGTTGGTGGACTATGATGGTATCCCTTTGAGTGACCCTAGAAATGGGTTGTACTTAAAGAAGTACTATGCCTAAGATCACATGTGCATGAGTGCTTGTATTTAATTGTATCATACTTTTTGTGTGTTACTTTAGTATGCTTTTTTCGTTATTTGGTCTCTACCCCCGACCGCTTATCTTATGTTGTGCTTGGTTTCGAGATGTCAGAGTCTTTTCTACCCCACATTGGCTTCGTCAATGGCGCTAGTCATAGTACTTGAAATCTTTCTTCTGCTGCATGGGGAATTTACCCACCTACAAATGAACTCATCAGTCTGCGAGGTGTGTGCCTTGGTTGTGCGACCAATAATATTGTGGAATATAGCGTCGTCAACGAATTGTTGATTGATGCTATTTCACTTGGTATCGGCCACCTGGTTATATGACTTGATTCGCAGCTATTAGTACTACAGCTAAGAAATGTCTATGCTATTCGAAGTCCTACTTTATTATGAGTATATTTACGAATTCACCTCTTGGAACGTTATTTTGATTATATCGAATATCATCACATTCCTAGATGTCTAAACACATTGACTGATGCTTTAGCTAACTATGTGTTAGAAATACATTTGGGACATTTATAAACCAATCACACATTACATGTATAACACAACACAAAATAAGATGGTAGAAGCCATATATATGTATATAACGATCAAAAGTTTTTACAAAACGTTTTTGTCCAAGGACCAAAATATCGAAATACAAAGACCATAGATTCTACAAAATAGCGGCATGGATGATGCTCATGATAGCACATGACTGCTTAGGCTACCCTACGAAGCAGTTGACTGATAGACTCGAACACGCCCATAGTATGGTGTTGGTAACGTCTCGGGATCTCCACAATAGCAATGTCTAGGACGTTCGCGGTTAGACCCTCCAAGTTCTACTCCACTGCCTCATAGGCTTCGACATCCCATATTTCCACTGGAGTCGCTTCTCCTCATCATTGAATAGGAGACATTCCCGGAGGTCGATATGGCCCCACATCTATGTCATCAAAAAGAGTTTTTTTTATTAGTTCTTGGATAAACACAAAACAAATTCATATGATAAAAATTACAAAAACATTTAAAAAGAACAAAATGTGTATTTCTTACCTAGACCACCCCACTGAGCATCCTCAGGCAGAGCCAAATCCGGATCCCCTCAAAAATCCAAACCACCATATGCATAATCATCAATCATCAACATCTAGGGCCTTGACTAGTCGAAAAATGAATCATTATACATGATGATAGGTCGTGCTACGTGTCGAGCCATGAAGTTGCACCACCTTAGCATCCTCGGATCTTGTGGGGAAGGTAAACCCCAATCAACCTGTAATCGCAGCAGTGGGACCCTCTCGAGAAAGAATGACACCAAAAGTGATATGTACCCAAACTGCTTCAAGTCACCCTTTCTGCACTTCGTCAATTGCATTTTCATACTGCGAAGAAATGCATCTGACCAGTTGAAGACCCGAGGCTCTGTGCACTCTATGGCGTATTGGAAGTAGCTCTGGAGATCCATGTGCGGAGCCGCACCCCCATCCATGCATGCAATAGTGAACAAGATGGTCCATAGGGTCAAATATTGGACCCCCCAAATAGCAACCTTACCCTTGCTTCTTTCTGCCTCGGGAACACAATACTGGTGACAATACTCACTCATAGGGAGTCCACCATCTCGGCCACCAGTCAAGATAGCATGGTATCCATGTCATGACAACCTCGTTAGAAAATAAATATCCTCGATATCTAAGGTCAGCATATGGACTCCCACATGAAATAATTGTTGGTCCACATCCCACATGTGGACCAAGTATTCCAACAATCTAAGTTGGTCTCTCATGCCCAGAATCCTGAAGAATTTCAATAGCCCACAGTCCCAGAAGGTAGTGACTATACCCGGTTCATTCCTAGCAATGCCATCATCCTCCTCATGTTCTCTTTCTCGCCACTCCAACATTGTGATGGTCAAACACCTGCACAAGAGCCATGAGAGAAGAGTTAGAAACATGTTTCAAACTTTTGCATAATTTGTATTGAGCAAAACTTAACTTTAAAATCTATGTTTTGGCCCTCGTAGGTGAGCCTTTGGCACAGTGTGATATTCTCGCAAGTCCCACAATGCCTGCCTGCAAGAACGCTTGAGCATATGGTTTGGCCGTAAAATGGAATTAAAACCCAAGAAATTGTCAATAAAAACTAAAAATGAACCATGATAAGTTGAAGGATCAAGAGCTTACCTCCTTGGCTAAAACGGTTCGCTGAATGATCGCTTCTGCCTCCCGCAATCGAGCAAAGAAATTTTGGGGAAAATGAGTTATGTTGGACAAGTTTTGGGCAAAATCACAATGAAATGGTAAAAATCCCTTTTTACCCATATTTATTCACTTTTTACTATTTTTTTATTGATTTTTTATATATTATTTTTATTTTTCTTATAAAATCCAATGCCCTAATAGCCTTGCGAGTACGATTTTTTGCAGGTATAGCAACTTCGAAGTCCGAACAGGGGGGTATGATTGTTTTTTCTTTTTGTCGCATATGCGACTACATTTTTAGGGTTTTTATAGGAAAAACCTTAAGCTCAGTCTTCGTTCGTTCTCGCACTCGAAAATATATGAGAATGTAACCGAGTATACTTTTTCTCCTCTTTTCGTACTTGTCATGGTAACACGAAAATGACGAACCTAAGGGAGTGTCCTTTAAGCTCTTTTCACGCTCCTTAAAAATGAAAATATTTTGAGCGATCTTGTTCTCTTCATGCTCGTTAAAGTTTTTGAAGAAATCGTTCAACAGGTGATAGTTTATCACTTTTTTGGTCTCATCAAAGTTATTTATGAAAAAGGAACTGGGAGAGTTCTATTTAAGTGTTTTTCAGACTCTCAAAACATGAAAAACCCCCGAGTTTTCTTTCTTTTCACTCATAAAACAAACATCGAAAGGCCCATATGGGACCGAGCCACTCCTTCCTAGGAATCGTTAAATATACTCTGAGGGACTCGTCTGAATGATGAGCTTACATTAACAAGCATATGTTATCCTCCTCAAGCTTGCGTAAAAATAAAGAGGTACTCGCCAGAAATGGTGGGGAAAATTTTGGGAAAGGAATGTGTTTTCGTATTCATATTAATGGCAGTAAGCATCGCTCTTAAACATGACACCCCCTATTCATCATTTGAATCTGGGTTGGGAAATCCACTTGTCTCTCGTTTGACTTGCTACAAGGTCATATCTTGGGTCGTCTTTGAGTCAGTTTTGCCAAGTCATTGGTCGTGTTGTTCATATGTTCAAGAGAAGTCCAAACAAGCCCTCTATCGAGTCGGCCATCTGCAATTGTCCATTCTTACTTTGTCAGCCTTCCTTGTGTAGATTTCAACCCTTGTTCATACTTTGTTTCATTCTCAAAATATGTTACTTGTTTCGTGTCATTTATGGGGGATACATCAAGGCCCTCCTATGACGAGTCTTGTTCCATCGACTCCAACTCATTATCCAGAAATAAGACTTAGAAATCATTTAGTACCTTGGCACCTGCATGCCTTAATGGCAGGTCTCTTCACTTTCGACAGGGGTTTCACATCATTGATCCTTGATCGAGAGATTCCGCCGAATGCTCGACGTCATCTCATTCATTTGCATTTTTTCAGATTGTACTTCAGTACCTTGGGAGTCATTGACATCAATGGTGATTTCCCTCACACTTGTTAACGGTTTTCATCAATGACCGGTAATCAGTCGTTTCTACCATGTTCTACTTCAACACATGTAATCACATGGCTATATCCATACTTTCAGGTGACGGGATTGAAGACCCTAGATATTATATTTTTTACCCAAGCTGCGATGGAGTATGTATTATTTGTATCGGCACATAGATCCACTTTGTATGTCGCGTGGCTATGTCATTATTCGAGTCTTCTCACATAGATCCACAATGTATTCTTGGTGGCTATGTAGCATTTTTATGACATGGATCCATGGTGTATGATCGGTGGCCATGACATACGTTTACGATTCCAGTCATTTGTGATCTGAGTATGGGAATGCCTACCTCAAAACTGGTATTATATTCCGCAGATACTTGGTTGTTTACAGGTTTTTGACTAGGTGTGCTCCTTGTTTTTGACACACACACACATTTTACAAAGTATTTCAGTTGTCAAAAGTTTCGGCCTCATACTTTGGGGGGAATTCTATTACACATGATTTTGGTCACTCTGGTGATGTTTCTACAAGTGATGTATTCAGTCTCCCACAAGGGCTTTTTGCCTAAGAAACGTGATTGCTATCTTCTTCCAAAAACACATTTTTAAGGTGAGTTTGTAGGCTGCCTCTATTATAGGGTGCAAAAATCCCCCATTCTCATAGGAAACCCACACTTGGGGTGCAAACTATTCGTAGTCTGCTCCATAGATAGGGTGTGAACCTATTTTTAAGCTTGAAAGAGAGAAGAGGTCGCGAAGGTTCTAGAAGGGGATTTTCTAGAAAATGAGTTGGCATTCGTATGGTTGGCATTCTACTGAATTCTTAGATTTAGTGGGATCATCCTCATCCATTTAACCATCTCTCCTTCTCCTATATATTGAAAGGATTCTCATGGAAAAGGTTAAGCAATATTGAATGGAGAATTGGTGAAAGAATTGTGTGAAGAACCCTGCTTGGATAGAAGCTTGGAGACTCTTTTTGGCCCACCAAGTTGTATTGGATATTCTTCATGCAAGTATAGAGAAAGTGTGTGTCTTGGAACCAAGGGTCACTGAAATGAAGCTTGCAACATCAAGGTGATCCACTTGTATATTCTACTTTCAATTAATATAATACAATGGCATGTCCCTTTCCCATAAATTTACTCTTATTTTGTTGCATAACTCCTTGATCATATGCATAGTTTGACATTGAATATACTTTTCTATCTTCACTTTGGTTGGTTTGTGTTGTCTTGGACTTGATTTCACAAGAGCACCGGAGTGAAGCGGGAACAACAGAGACCTAAGGAAACGATATTAAGGCATGGCACTCATTCTTCCTTATTAGTAGATTCAGTGACTACAACTTAGGGAAAGAGTCGTGTCCTGCCCTATTTTGTTCTAGATCCAGGTGGATCTAGGGAGATTTGTTAGTGTTCACACCTACTGATTTATCCGATAACAGGGTGAACCACGTACATCCTGTGTTGTGAATTCTTTGTGTGATGTGTTAATGTGTTTACTTTCTTAGTGTTTTAATATAGATGAATGATAGGTAGATATGTTGTTGCTTTGTGCTTAATAGTGAGAGTAAATGTTGGATCTGACCTATGTGAATGTGCTTAGTACTGAATCTGCTAGATCTGATTTATATTTTTATGCTTATTGCTTGGATCTGTTGAATCTTGTTGAATACTGCGTTGTGTTGTAATTAGAGTTTATCTGTGTTGTAGACAAAGGTTGAATACTACTGAACTATAACTACTAAGTGTTATGTAAGGTGTTACAATCAAAGATCTTTGTCCCAGCTAAGTTTGCAGACACTGGAGTCATGCAACCACCCCTTCCTCTACCTCGGGTGAGACTTCATCTGCTTCACAGGTGTTGCCGAAAGGGTCGGTAGTTAGGGTTTTGTTGGTGCGTTGTTGTAGCGTTGAACCCTGGGTTTTCCCCTGTGCCAACAAATGGTTCCGTTGTTGTGGATGAAACTTTGATTTCTTGGAACTAATAAAGAAGAATCTATGTGCGAAGATATGAACTGAAACTGTGATTGTTGGGAACTAAGGAAAGAGAATCTTTGTGTGAAGATATGACCTGAAACTGTGAAAGCTCTCTACGTAGATATGTTTCCCTAGTGCACAGTATTCTACTCGATCTGTGAAGCTTTGTGCTAAGAAAATAAGCTTGATCTAAACAAAAGAGGTAATATTTGAATGATTTGTGCTCTGCTAGAGGTAAGAATAGTGAAAATTTTTAGATCTGGAATCTTTGTGCTTTGTTGAAAGTAAGATTAGTGGAATTTTTTGTTTCAAAAGTATGGATCTAGGTATATTTGATCAATTTTGTCCTAGCCTGGAAACTAGGGAACAACTAGAAGAAAAGAGGTTTGATATGAGTAGATCTTATAGAAATAATGAAATATATCTTATACCCATTCATAGAAAGAATGTTTGGACTAAAAAATGGATGCAGGATCCTAGAAATGTTTTTTTGCAGGTTAGCTACTATGATTCTAGTGCGCAGTATAGGAAGGGTTAGGGATCATTTAAAATAAAGAGAGGATTAACTCTTTGTTACATTTGCAGAAGACCGGAACATCTTGCTAAGGAATGCCCTAGTAGAATACTTAGTTGTCTTTGTTGTAAATCTATGGATCATGAAGTTTTGGATTTCCCTAGAATGATTGCTAAGGTTGAAAGAATGAATATGAGCCAAGAAGACCCTGAGAAAGGTCAAGACACTAAAACCATGGAAGAACCCCAGAAATAATTAGAGACTGTATTTTTGCAAATGAAAGAAACCCTGAATGACCACCGAAATATCAAATTATCAGAGATCTTCAAAGAAAAAGAGTGCATAAAAGAAAGAATAGGAGACTTCGACATAGACAGTGTCCTGGATGGAGAAACACAGGTGAATATTATTATAGAAATAACTTGGGAAACCTTAGGAAAGCATGCTATGATTCCTTCACTGGGGGGAATAGGATTATTTAGAGGAAAGTTGATAAACCTATGTGGAAAGATCACTCAAATATCTATGAGGGCTCATGGAACTTCGAGAGAGCAAGAATTTGAAGTTGTTAAATTTATTGAGAATAACGCCCCATTTTATATATTACTAGGAAAACCTTGGATTGAGAGGGATCGGGATAGAAGGAAAGAAGAAGAATTCTTAGAGCAGAAGAAATAGGAATTAAAATATTTCATGACCAGGAAGATCACACACTTTATTATAGAACAGGAGAACATATCAAAGCTATTTAAAACCAAAGACTTGGATGTCGACATTGGAAGAACACAAGAAGACTCACAGAAGACTGAAGAACCTACCCCAAAATAAGTATTTCCCTTGAATCCTAGGAAAGAATCTCAACAACATGAAGTTGCTATGCCAAGAGGAGATAAGAATCAAAATGAAAAGAGGAATACCGAGATGAAGCTCATTGGAAATTAGGCTAGAAAACTAAGCAAGAAGAGATCAAAGATCAAAACGTTACAGAAGGTTCCAGAGGGAACTTCACGAAAGGAAAATTTACAAAACTGGAACCTCGTCGGGATATCAAAACAACATCACATGGCACTTCACCATGGTGAAGCAATATAGCCTTTGGGAATAGTATAACCATTAGACCGATACCCCGAATGGGTAGAAGGGAATTTATGGTCAGAAGGTTCGCCACTAGACTGTTGGTACCACGCCATAACGGATAGAAATGAATTAATGAAGGCTTCTCTCCCATTGGAGAGATCCGGTGTTTAAGTTATCTACATATTTTGTCTAACCTTGCACCGAGAACACTTTTTCAAACTGTGATTATCTGAGCTCACCAATTTGTTGATATCGCACAGTGATAATCAATCTATCGCTATCCATCCCATTCTATTGAGTAGTTATTCCTCAAACTAGAGATAGACAACCACGAGCATGTATGTCCAAAGAAATTAGTGCAGTCAAAGAGTCTATGAAGGAGGTACTCATCGACCTCATGAATGAAAGAGTAATGTCTGAGGGCATACAAACGTCATCGAAAAGAGGAGTGCTTGCCTCCCCGTCGACTGCTCATGGATCCAGACCATCCCGACCAGCAGTCGAAAAGAGAACCAAGAACAGAGACGACCTAACAAATGTGAATATAATACCGACCATATTACCCGACTATATCCTACCTCTAGCCAGTGCGGTGAGTCATGATAGTGTACTGAGAGATTTTGAGTACACCATGGTTACTGTGTACCTCTTGAAGGGGATACGTGCAGTTCGAGCATAGCAGGACAAGATCGAAGCATCGAAGTTTAGCGACTTCAACTTAGGGGACTGAAAGAACCATAGTACGCTCACCCCACATAAATACTTGACCAGGACGAAGGGGAAGAACTTGAAATTAATCCCCCATCCATGGACGATGAACCTCGCGCAGTCCACCCTATTTAACATAATGAAAATCCGACACTTTGGAAGGAACCAAGAAGTTAACGCCTGTGTCAAGATTCTACTTTCATGTTGCCATGGAAGCTACTTATGGCTATACCATCGTATCACAGTCAATACGACATTGATACATAGGATCACCGGATTGAGTATGCAAGGACCTGACCCGTAGGATTTCTATCCAGGGAAAGCCATAGATCATGGGTTAGCACAAAATATCAAGGATACATATGGCGATGTTGAGAAGGGGACGTGAGGCTAAAAGTTATCCTCCATCCAGAATGGTCCAGTGCGCCTAGCATGTCAGTTAATTACAGGGAAGCTAGTACAAAATAACAGACCCATGCAGGTCACAGGCTTTGTCGTTTACCTCATGAGGAAATGTGTGCAAGGTGTACAGATGAAATGGGTGAAGTACCTAGTTAATCAGCTAGAATTAGACTATCATGAAGCACATGATCAGGGCTACAAGTTCCACTTTAGCTGGCTCTTGATCCTCATCGCATTTTTTTCTTGGGATATGCCAGAAGGTGTGACCTTCTCAGACATTGATCCATTTGATCTGCTTGCTATCAAGTTCACCATGCTCTGGTACTCGAGCGATATGGAAAAATAGTGGCAGTCGAATGTTGTATTTCACACATATTAGCTTCAGCTGAAGAGGGCTATCGAAGTTGAGCCTCGCATGATGTCTAACACACTATAATTCTTATGATCCCTCATGAAGTTTTGTGCAGATCGACACTTCATCTATATTACTGCACGAGTAGATGAACATAAGGAGGATCTTCAGTCATACTACAAGCTCATCGAAGAGGACCTTGAAAAGATAACTAAGGAATGGTCATCCAACTTCCTTATCCCCATTGACCCTACAGATATGTTTGATCCTAAACTTGACAGCCCAAAGGCCGCTCACATAGAACATGACACACCCAGAACTAGCAAAAGGAAGAAAAACGAAGAAGTCCAAGACTTAAGAAACACCTCAGAAAATACTTCTTCAACATCACATGGCCGAGGGGTTGATGACCAGGTACAAGAGATCAATGGAAAAGAATATGATCAGAAGAAAGGAGAAGTAACATCGCCTATAGATGAGGCTGACATTTTGAAGAATATGAAGGTTTCTCTCTCGAAACCCTCTTCCCGAAAGAAATCCAGAGCCACCATGACTAAGATGAATACTGTACTGACTGTTGATGACTTTGACTTCATCATCATAGCTATAAATGACACCTCGCATAAAATCTTGCATAAACAAGAAGCCAAGCAGGAGGAGATGTACAATAGAATCAAGGTTGAACTCTGAGGGGTACAGCAGACCCTTCAGTCCAGTCGCTCAGTGTCCAGTGTGCCCCTGCCATCGGGAGAACCAGAATTGGGAGATGAGCCAGCCCAACTCTGTCGACTAGTTGATGTGACCAAAGCTCAGCTTCATCATGCACAAGAAGAAAATGAACAAGCCAACCAAGCCTTCAAGCAAGTGCAAGAAGTACTCGTAGAACAATGTTGACTTGCGGAGTAGGAGAAGGTTCCTCTCTAAATGAAGTTTGAAAAGGACAAAGCACAGATTCAGCAAGAAAAGGAACAGTTACTTGTCGAGAAGCTTGAAGTGAAATAAGAAGTCAACAGAGCACTTCGATCTATGACAGGCTTAGAGACAAAGGAAGAAGAACAAGTTGAGAATCAAGTAGAGAAAATCATTGAAGATATCTAGTAGCTAAAACAAAGAATAGTAGACTTAGATCTCCCCGTGGTGCCCGACACTCCGCAGGATGTGAGAGATCAAAGAGATGCAACTGCTCGAGGCACAGTTGAGAGAATAAAATCCCTTTCCATGGAATGAAAGAAACTGAGTGATCAAAGTGCCCAAATGTATGAGTGACTCACTAAGAATCCAGAACTGAAGGCACTGGAGTCACATCTCCAAGAGGTGAAGTATCAAGTAGAAGTAATACAGGCGTAGTTGAAGCCCCTGTCAGCCATTGAGAGGATGAAGTGATCCCAAGAACAATGCAGTGCTCAATAGAAATTCCATGTCATTCAGAGAAGTGTCATGGAAGTGACTCAGAGGCCCCAACCTATACAGGACGAGGCTTTCTACCTATTCACATATATCGAAGGCCAAGAAGAAGAACTAGAGAAATTCATCACTATAGTAGAACAGTGCCTATAGGGACCTGTCAACGAAGCTATTATCCAAGAGTTTGCTTAACAGGATGCCATGGCACAGAAACAAGTTGAAGTAGCTTGAGCCAAGCTCGAGGATTTTGAAGCAGAGCTACCCAGAGTAGAGTGACTTGGGACGAGTCATGGGTGAGTTTTGGGGGCTTGTTGGCCCTTGACCAAGTTTTGAGGATCCTTGGTCATGTTTGACCTATTTTTGGGACATCGAAAGGCTGTCAAAGGTGGATCACAAGAGGAAGCAAAGATCACAGGATATCGACCCCCTTTTTAGGGATTTTTGGGATTTCGGATTATGTAACGGGTATGGGGATGTCGGCCCATGGGTTTACCCATGTTTAGGCTTGATTTTGTAATGTATAAATAGATGCTAGGCAATGTAGTGAATATGAATGGCTAAGTGCGAATGACAATTCAGTCGTAAGTGGTGTTGAGTGAAAGTAATAGTTGTAAGTGATTTTTGTATGTTTTCAAGGCTGAGTGAAAGTGGATGTAAGGGACTGTATGTAGGATTTGTTTTGTAACCTAGCTTGGGGAAGGAGGGTCTAGAAAAGAGTGTGTAGATATCCTGTCCTCTGCGAAGTTGATCTAAAGGCTCTGTGTATGTAAGAATATTGACGAAAGCTAATAAAGAATACAAAGAGTTGGTGGACATAGCCCTAGGGTGGGGATGAACCATGTACACCGTGTGTTGTGAATGATTTGTGTGATGCATTAATGTATTTATGTATTTACTTTCTTAGTGCTTTGATATAGATGAATTATAGGTAGATATGTTGTTGCTTTGTGCTTAATAGTGAGAGTAAATGTTGGATCTGACCTGTGTGAATGTGCTTAGTACTGAATCAGCTAGATCTGATCTCTATTTGTATGATTAGTTCTTGGATCTGTTGAATCTTGTTGAATACTACGATGCACTGTAATTAGGGTTTATCTACTTTGTAGACAAAGGTTGAATACTACTGAACTATAATTGCTAAGTGTTATGTAAGGTGCTACAATCACATATATGTGTCTCAGCTAAGGTTGTAGAAATTGGAGTCCTGCAACCACCCCTTCCTCTACCACAGGTGAGACTTCATATGCTTTGCAGGTGTTTCTGAAAGGGCCGGTAGTTAGGGTTTTGTTGGTGCATTTTTGTAGCATTGAACCCTGGTGTTACACGTCAAAATTGCTCAGCTGGATGAGTGTCGCATTATCCCTCTCAATTG
>SNQJ01S0159343.1:1245-21779 GCA_010110895.2 Picea sitchensis | reverse complement strand
TATTATTGATCGGACTTGTGATTGAGGGGGGGATTGTTAGCCTATGGCTTACCTTTACCAATCACTAAGTCTAAATTGTCACCTATATTTGTATTATTCATTTAGGATATTAGTAATATATCCTCAAGTGATTACTAATGGGTTACTTAAGATTGCCTAGCCTAGTCATAATGCATGATTTTAGGATCTAGAGCAAATCTCTCCATGAGGTGGCATCACCCATTGTACTATAAATATGTAACATTGGAGTGAATATTGATGTGTTGGATATTATGCCTTTTCTGCCATGTTGCTGTTCTTGTCTCTATTTTGTCAATTGTTGTTCTTGTGTTTAATTTTTTCACTGTTGCAGTCTTCCCTCATGGCATCGTGGATCCTCTCGAACTAGGTAATCGTTAACCTACAATTCGAGCCACGACGGGAGTGCTAGTAGGCTGTGGCAGGGCTGCTATCCACACCTCTCCCTCAACCTCTTTGGTAATCATGTGTTCCCCCTTTACTCCATATGTGAGTCTCGTCGGTAAGCTATCGTCAGCCTGCATCATCAATAATCGTGTTAGAACATGTCCACATCATATCATATAATCAAATGTACTAGAATCATAGTAAACAATCAACCCCAAAAGAACACTCCCTGACTCGATCCAGAGTCCAAGGGGTTTCGTCGATGCCTCTGCATCTTCAAGGTCAAAAACCCTGCACACTCAGAAAAACTGAGTCAATAGCACATGTCTATGTCAAAGCAGTAAAACATCATGTCATCTATCATATCGCATCATAATCAAGGATAAATGTTTTCATATCATAAAAGTCCAGATCATTTGCGAGAAAGTGTCCTCAAAGAATAAGTTTTCTTAGTGCGCCAGAGCAAGTTGGTACAAGATGAGGTTCCACTGCGCACTCCGGTCAGTACTGGTAGCATTCACCATGAACTCGAGAAGGTCAAATTTCCCGAGTTCTTTGGTGCCCCGGACGGTGCAGCCGTCGAGGCATGGTTGGAGAATATAGTGATGTGCTTTTCACTTCGCAATTATACCTCCAACATGAAGGTTCGCATGGCGGTATTTCAATTCAAAGGGAGTGTTCTTCTATGGTGGAAGATGATCCTACCACAACTGAACATGGTTTTCGAAGATGTGTCATGGGAACCATTCGAGGAATGGTTCCGGGAGAGGTACCTTTTAGAAGAATTCATTGAGCATCAACTCAATGAGTTCATTGCCTTATGACAGGGAGGTCGTACGGTGCCCGAGTACGAGGCCCATTTTTTGGAGCTGCTCTGGTATGCTCCGCACCTTAACACTGAGAAACTTAAGGTAAATAGGTTCATGTTCGGCCTTAACAGCAGCCTGCATGAAAAGGTTAGGATTTTGATGCCTCAAACCTTGCATGATGCCATCTAGAAAGCCCTCATAGCAGAGGAGGAGCTTTTCAGCAGGGGTCAAACCAGGACTCCAGCGAGACCAACATGGCAGGTTTCATCTGGAGCATAGTAGCATCAGACATCATCCAAACATACGCCAGGATATCGTGGCTTCCAAAGGGGATCCACTTTCACTACACCCCGATGACTGACACCTCAGCAGAGGACACCTTATCGGGGACCACAACATCAACAACAATGTCGACCACAGCAACAACAGTTTAGACCTGTTCAGTAGAACAGACTTGGATTCCAAGTCGGTGGGCTGTCATATTCTACTTCGAGTACCAGGACTACTGGGCCGAAGAAGGGGTGTTAGACGTGTGGGGAGCCACACTACCAGCGTGATTGCCCGGTGGAGAGGACTAGAGCATTCAAATTAGTTGGACCCACTACCATGGGAGATATGGGAAGGGCACATCGGATTCATGCAGTAGTAAATAAATGATAGGCAAAGCACTAGTCGACTATGCTTGAGACGACAGGTACCATCGTTGACCAGACCCTTAGTATTTTGATAGATCCCGTTGCTACCGAGAGTTTCATTTTTGGTGCAGCGCTAAAAAGGATTAAGGTAAAGGCAGTCAAACAGGACGAGTTTAGCTTCGTAGAGATGGCTTCAGGAGCCAAACAAAAGGTGGGAGGAAAGGTTACAGGCTATTTCCTTAAACTGGGAGAGTTTGTCACCAGGGCCAACCTGTACGTCACGATCCTAAGATCTTATGATGTGGTGATTGGTATGGATTGGTTGGAATCGCATGAGGTGATACTCAACGATAAGACAAAATGATTGAGCTTGGTCGATGATGAAGGACAAAGACGTGTGATTGTAGGACAGAACCAGGGAGTTTCCCTAAGGTTCATCTCTTCCTTACAACTTTGGAAGATCATGCGCAAGGGGTGCAAGCTTTATGCGATCCTTGCGTTAAACGAGAAGGGAGTAGAGGAAGGTCTAGAACACCTTTCGGTGGTGAGAGAGTTTTCGGACATGTTTTTGGAGGAGTTACCTGGGATGCCTCTAGAAAGGGAGTTGGAGTTTACCATAGACCTAAAACTAGTGACTGAACCAATAGCAAGAACGCCTTATCAGATGTCGACCCCGAAGTTACAAGAGTTGAAAATGCAACTGAAGGAGTTGTTGGACCTGGGACTGATATGTCCTAGTGTGTTACTGTGGGGTGCACCTGCTATTTTCATACAAAATAAGGATGGGTCATGGAGGCTTAGCATTGACTACCGTCAATTGAACAGGGCCACGATCAGGAATCAGTATCCGTTGCCGAGAATTGAGGATCTATTCGATCAAATGAAGGGTGCGACGGTGTTCTCCAAGATCGATTTGTGATCAGGGTATCACCAGTTACGGATCAAGGAGGATGATGTTCCTAAGACGACCTTTAAGATGAGGTTTGGAAATTATGAGTTTACTCTTTTACCATTTGTATTGACAAATTCCCTAGGGGTATTTATGAGTTTGNGATATTTTGATTTACTCTCCTATGACGGAGGAGCATGATGAGCACTTGCACTTGGTACTAGAGTGTTTGCAAGAGCACAAATTGTATGGGAAGTTGTCCAAATGCTCATTTTATCAATCAAAGATTCACTACTTAGGGCATGTCATCTCCGGTGAAGGCATCGTTGTGGATCCAGCCAAGGTTGAGGCTATCATGGAATGGCCTGCACCTATGAATGTCTCGGAAGTGCATAGCTTTATGGGTTTAGAAGGATACTATTGATGGTTCATCGAGGGATTTTTGAAGATAGGAAATCTGATCACGGAGTTGTAGAAGAAGAATAAGAAGTTTGTATGGACTGAGAAATGCGCGGAAGCATTTCGGAGGCTCAAGGAGTTGTTGACAACAACATCGATACTAAAGGTCCTTGACATGGACATGGACTTATTGGTATGCACTGATGCATCCAAGGAAGGCCTAGGCAGAGTATTGATGCAAGACGGATGAGTGATCGCTTACATTTTGAGGAAACTAAGAAGGCATGAGGAGAACTACGCGATGCATGATTTGGAGTTATTAGCCATCGTTTATGCCTTGAAGGTTTGGAGACACTACCTTGTTGGAATAAAATTTAAATTAAGGACTGACCATTGTGGACTACACCACATTTTTACGCAAAGCGACCTGAATGCATGACAACGATGTTGGTTGGAATTTCTTAGCGAGTACGACTTCGAGATTACTTACATAAAAGGAACAGTGAACCGAGTGGCATATGCATTGAGTCGGAGACCATGAATCTTTTCGGTGGTGCCTCTTTAGATGAATCTACATGAAAAGATACTAACTTTACAGCGTGAGGATGACTGATACAAAGAGGTCGAGAGCTTTATCGGAAAAAACACAATGATGGTACCACAATTTGCAGGATTTTCATTTGATAGCGATGGTTTATTGAGGTTTAAAAAGTGTATCTACGTACCGCCGAACGATGAGTTGAGGATGCTGATCTTGAATGAGGCTCATAGAGCAGTTTACATGGCTCACCCGGGGGTCACGAAGATGAGGGAAGACCTTAAACCCTTATTATTTTGGAAGGGAATGAAGGCAGACATAGTCAATTATGTGGCCAGATGTCTAGAATGTCAGCAGGTAAAGGCTGAACATAGACACCCAGTAGGATTACTACAACCGCATGCTATTCCAGAATCAAAATGGGAGGTTATTCTGATGGATTTTATTGTTGGATTGCCACTGACGGTAAGGAGACATGACTCGATTTTTGTAGTAGTAGTCACTCTGACGAAGAGTGCTCACTTTATTCCTATGCATATGACGTATCAGGCACCTAACATAGCTAGAGTTTTCATCAGTGAGATTGTGAGGCTGCATGGTGTGACTAAGAGGATTATATCCGATCGAGGATTAGTGTTTACTGGATGATTTTGGACAAGTTTCCAAGAGGCCTTGGGAACCCAACGTAACTTTAGTACTGTGTATCACCTGGAGACTGACGGGCAGACTGAATGAACGAACCAGTCCTTGGAGGACATGTTGTGCATGTATGTTATGGACCAACAAAAGCGTTGGGAGGAATTCTTGCCACTAGTAGAGTTTGCTTACAACAACAATTACCAGAGAACCATTAAAATGGTGCCTTTCGAGTTCCTTTACTAGCGACTGTGTTGGACACCTTTGAGTTGGGATTGACATGAGGATAGGGTCTTGGTGGGACCAGAAGCGATCCATGAAATGGAAGAGAAAATGCAAACAATAATACAAACGATTAAAGAAGTGCAGGATCGACAAAAGAGTTATGTCGATGCACACCGTGTCGACCGTAGTTATGAGGTTGGTGATCGAGTCTTCTTGCGGGTTAAACCACATAAGAGTTTGATCAAGTTTGGGAAGGGAGATCAACTCTCTCCTAGGTTCATGGGACCCTTCAAGATTGTGGAGAGAAAGGGGCCCGTGGCCTATCGAGTAGACTTGCCTGATTCCTTGAGGCGTATGCATGATGTTTTCCATGTATCTGTTTTGAGACATTATATTAGTGATCCTACACATGTTATTGACATGAGTTCCTTGCAGGTATCGAACGAGGGGGCACTCACGACTGAGCCAGTCTGCATCTTGGATCATTGCGTGCGACATCTACGACGTCAAACGGTAGATCAAGTCAAGGTCTAGTGGGACAATTATAGTCTGCACTCGGTGACCTGGGAGGACATATATGATATGTGCCAACAGTTTCCATTTTTGTTTGATAGATAGACATATGATAATGTGATACACTTATCTTGGCATTTATATTGTGAAACTTCGGGATGAAGTTTATGTAACATACTGCTCTGGGGCACTGTGCGAACTTATTCTTTGAGGACACTTGCTTGCAAGTGATCCATATTATTATGCTATTAAAACATTTTACTTTGATTATGATGCGTTATGGGTAGATGACATGTTGTTTTACTACATTGACATAGACAGGTGCTATTGACTCGGTTTTACTGAGTGTGCAGGGTTTTGGACCTCGCGGATGCAGAGGCATCGATGGAACCCCTTGAACTCCAGATCAAGTCAGGGAGTGTGCCATTGACGTTTGAATGTTTTACTATGATATTAGTGCATCTAACTGAATGATATGATATGGATATGTTCTGACATGATTTGTTGATGATGCAGGCTGATGGTAGCTTGCCGACCAAACTCACATATGGAGTAAAGGGGCCACACACAACTACCAGAGAGGTTGAGGGAGAGGTGTGGACAATAGCCCTTCCACAACCTACTAGCACTCCCACCATGGCTCGAGCTGTAGGTTAACAATTACCTAGTTCGAGAGGACCCACGATGCCGTGAGGGTAGACTATGACAGTCACTCACGATGATTCTAAGGGGCGCACAATAAAGCGAGGGCCTTATTCCTTAGAATCCCTTAATCTCCCATAAGTTCACCTGGCGGAGTGTTGACTCCAGGGGTTATTGATGTCTACCAATCAGTCAAGAGGTGAGTGGCACCCTTGGAGTACATAGTGCGTCCTGAAGGACACATTGTGCAAGGGAACCGATGAGGCGAGTGGCACCCTTGGAGCACCTAGTGCATGCTGAAGGGCACGTCGCATTGATGATGATAGAGGGATGAACCTAGATGGCCCTAAGACAAACAACATGTTAATAAATTTTAAAACAATTTCCACAATTAAGTGTCACCCAGTACAAAATCTAAGTTCTAAGTCTAAAATTTCAATAGGGGTAAAAGTTTGCCTACCTTAAAAAAATATATATAATAATAAATAAAATAAATAAATAAATAAATAAAACAAATAGATAAAATAAAATAAAATAATAAAATTTAAAATAAAAAACCGCTTAAGTAATAATTATGGTCTTCATAAAATTTTGTAACATGGAGGGAGTAAGAAATTAAATTATTCATAAGAAATTAAATCTGTGGATATAAAAAAGGTAAAGAGGGAATTAATTATTTTTTCATTCGATAATTTAAAAGATACTAAATTAATGATAAAAGGGAAAAGGGGTTATATTCCACGCCTGCCTTTTTGAGTTCTAAGTAAAAGGGGAAAGAAGGAAAATAAAAAAAATAGGAAACTAGGGAAAGGAGGTAACATAAAAAGGAAAAGGGGAACTTAAGGGGAAAAGCGGGAAGGCAACTTAGTAAAGAATCCACATTTAAGAGCTTTCTAATTTTAAACTGAATTAGCAATTTCATAATAGGGAAAGCCTTTAAAACCTGTAAGGGAATCTAGGGACACCTAGGAGTGATTCTAGGAGTAACTCTAGGTGGGTGAGGGAAATAAAGATAATTACTTAATTAAAAAAATTAATTTATGGAGGAATGCAGGGGATGGGGGACACTTGTACGGAGAGGAAATTTTAGGAATTTATTTTAAAACTTTAATTAAATGAGATTTTAGGAAGAGAGGGAAGTTCGAAACTGTATAAAATAAAGGGAGGAGAAGGAGGAAGGATCATCTTCTGTTGCATAACGTTACGCTGCAGAAATATCGACTTGACTGATTTACTTATGGGGAGTTGGAACACCCAACTTGGAGAGGAGTGGTAGCTCAACCTTGCGAGGTGAGCTAGGAGCTACAGGAAACCTCTGGATAGTGTGTGTGGCCCCTTTGTTGCTCGGGGGGCTAAGGGGGAAGAAGAGTACCCCTAGCATTGGCTAGGAGGTACCAGTGTAGTATCGACGGTCAGCGAGCGGGTGTTGCACGGAGTGCGCGAACGTCACTTGGAGCAGGCGAACAGGCAACAATATGCTTTTTTTTTGGTTGAATGATAGAATTTTGTAGGATGTATGTTTTAGATATGCATGTGTATTGGGTAGGTAAATTGTTTGTCTAGTTTCATGACTAACATTTTATAGCCTGGTTGAATGATTGGTTGATTGATTTCTGTGACCTTTGTCTTCCCGCATGTTGTGACCACCCTGTGTGTTGATTGTGAACTTGAGGTTTTTATCCTTCATCCCTAGATCACTAGTCCTCGCCTGAGCAGTCGGCCAGGAGCCTGATCTACAGTCATCACCTTAGCATTAAACGACCTATGGATCTCAACGCACTCCTTTTCTATATGAGGATGGTGAAGAGAAGGAGAACCTTCAGCCGTCTATCTATGTGGATGTCCTTGCCTGATTGTTGACTTACGTCCTTTAGTACGGCCTTGGCTTTGGATTATTTGGCTTCCTTGTTGTTTATTTCCGTGCCCCAACTGATATTACTCATGTGATCCCTCCGATAAGTTATCCTTTGGCGTTGGTGTTCTCTTACTATTGTCATCGTTATATATTGGTAACCCGAGAGGTAAAAAGATTCTAACTTCAATCTGTGTTTTTTTTCTTGTGGGATTGAGTAGTTTCTATCCCTTCTGTGATGGAATTTAGGTAACCGATGTGAAATATTACCTCTGCTATTGTAATGAAGTTGGGTGTAAAAATATTACTTTAGTGTTTGTAATTATGGGATAGATGTAAAATATCAACATGCGTTTACATATTGATGGAGAATTTATCACTTCTGAATTGAATGAGGTAACGATCACAATAACTGGAGTCGACAATTTTTAAATCTAGTATAGTCATTTTTAGATTTCTTTTTCTTCAAGTAATGTTTACACAGTCACTCCTGTAGCGCGTTTTCCTGTAGGAGTGAAGGATAAAATTTTCATCCCCGCGGGTTATGTACAGACGTATACTCCCAACTCTGCGGATTTACTTTATTTTATTTTATTTATAACTCTGTATCTATCACTCTCCGCCTTTGATTTATATCTCTGTGTTTGATTTATAACTCTATGTATATTTAATTCAGATTTAATTGATGTATACATTTTATGTTTATGATAATCCATCACTGTTGGGGTCGCCATTTGTGACCACGCATTTGTCTTCTTTCCAGACTTCTCATTGTGTTGGGTTATTGGGTGACTTGCCACCTAATTTAGTCACAGTCGTTGCTGGAATTTTTATGTTGCAAGTGATTCTAGATGCGTTGCTGGTTGGAGTTAATCCTGTGGTGATCGCCCTTGAGGGATTGTGTTGCCTTGATTTTTTCCCTCTATTATCCATGCATTACCTCTCCTTACCTTTGTTGGCGTCATCGTAACCACCCCCTAGCATTCTGCAACGATTTTTCTCTTTAACGATTTTGCCGGGGTTTCTGCAAAACGAATTCAGATCCCGACTTTCACCCATCTGTGCGAACGATGTACTGAGTTTGTTGTCAGAATGATTTTATTTTATTGTCTAGTTAACCTCCTTCCCAATGCAAAATGGTAGATTCACATTCACTATGTCATGGACGAAATTTTATTTCTGGAATAAGAATTTCCGTGGTGAACTCTGTATTTTAGATCGAAATCCTTTGTGACTCTGTGTTCCTAATTTTCAAACCTTTTATTTTTTCGAGAGCCCGATTCATATGGTTATTCGCTGCCAATACAATTTATATGTAACTGATTCTTCGTTGAGTACCGTTCTAAGTCTTCATCCTAAGAAAAAATAAAAAAATTAAAGCTTCTTCCCTGCCTCGAAATTAACACCCTATTTTTCCTGACGCACAACTTAATCGGTAGTGTGCAACGTTATTTCAGACTCATAATTCTTGGGATGACAGTCCAGTTGTAGTTGTTCTCTTACAGGTCATAGGAAGGATAAACATAGATTTCATTACAAGATCGTTTATTTTATTATTATTTCCGTAAATGCTTAAATTCTGCCAGGCATAATTGCAACGACCCTTCATAATTTGGTGACACTTTAATTCATAATGCTCATTGGTTAAAAACAACGATCCTTATATTAAGTTATGACTTATAAATTAGCAAGCGTGGTAGGCCCTAGTTATCAACTTGCATAAATTTTAGTAAGCTTTTATCAAATTAGCATTAATTCTAGTTAGTTTTATTAAATTAGCTTTATTTATCAATTTCTTTAATTCTAGTAGTTTTTGTTAAATTAGCATAAATTCTATTAAGTTTTATTAAATTAGCATTATTTTTCAACTTGCATAAATTCTAGTAAGTTTTTACTAAATGTTCTTTTTCCCCTTTAGATAAGGAAGCATAATTGTATGACTTATAAGAGTTATTGTTCCTCAAAGAATGGAAATTTAATTAGCCCTTAGAGTTGGGAAAATAATTGCCTCAACCTTAGACTTGCCGCTAAGTCCCAAAATGTATAGACCATCATAAGATGCACTCTTAGTAGTTGGAATTAATCATTTTCTCCTTTGTTAAGCAACCTTGATGAAAGTTTTCCAAGAGTTGAGATTTAGTAATCTTAGGATTCAGGTCAACAATAATAGGTGTGCTTTTACTGGATGAATCCTTCCTGATTAAGTACTTACTTAAAAGTGAAGAAATATAGAAGAGGTCATGTGATTTTATCTTGAGGATTGTATGAATTAAATTGTATTAATAACTAGCCCGTAAGGGTCTTAATTGAAGTTTTAAAATGGAGATCTTAGTAATCGACTATTTAGTTGTAATGATTGGTAGCATATAAGCATTATTGTACGTACTTCTCATATCTGCACCCGCATGTGACTTCTTATTATTTATTTTCTCAATGATGTTATTATATTCATATAATGGATACCTAATGTAAAGGTGTTGTTCAAGTTTTGTATTACATAAGAAGATTGAGTACTTATGGGTTCTCATAATGAATATGTAATTATAGCTTCTCTTTACATGCTCCTAGAAGACATGCCTTGAAAACAAGATGTATAGTTAAGCTGGTTGAGATTAAAATCATATTTCCACTCTTGATTTATGAATCCTTATGCGATGTATTTTTACTCATTTACACTCATTGTTGCTCAGAAAACGATAAGTATAATAGAATATCTTATTATGCCTTGAATAATTGATGATTAAGTAAGATTGATGATCAGAGTTGGGATTGCGGTTTATGTTGGATTAGTGGGATGTAGACACCTTCTTGTTCCTCAGAACAGTCACCATCCCTGAGACCTTAAATGGTTAAAATCGATGGGAACCTGGGATTGAGCGTTGCTTATGTGTCTGGGAGGTCCTAACCATTGCAGGGTAGGACAGGCGGGTTGTCAGTCTTATTATCGTTGGTTGATTTTCATTCTTAGCCTCCAGATGCCTGATGTGCTTCTTAGGTCATCAGGTTGTTGTCGCAGTTGCACACGTCATGTTTATCGTCGTGTTGCGATGCAAAGTTTAATGTCTTTATTACCCTTGTACACACACACAAAAAAAAACATTTGCACTTGTTATGAGAGGCTTGTTGTCGTAACTAGCGGATGGTATGTTACACATTATAATTATTTAAGGCTTATGATTCAATGAGATGTGCCTTAATGGTAATTATTCATTGTGATATTCATCTTAGTCGGTTTACAAGGAAATGTTATGTTCCCAATTGGTTGTCACATTATGAGATTCACAAAGGGTTCGATTATGTTGGAAAGTGTATATCAACATAAACATGGTTGACCTCGGTTGACTATGGATGGAAATGATTGATTATGGTTGACCACGGGTTCCCATATCACTATGGTCAAATAAGGTTGACTATGGTTGACTATGGTTATGTCACATTTCATTATTCATGTTAGTTGACTTATGTGAAATTGTTATGTTCCTAAATGGTTGCATCACATTACAATGTCCATCAACGGTTTTTTCACGTTGAGATGTTCGAGAAGAGTTATGTTCAATTGTGAAATTCGTGATGGCTATGTTGCATTGTGATTATATATTTTCACTAATGCCAAATTGCACATTCCTCAATGGTAATGTTGGATTGCAATGTTCATCAAGGGTTATATTTCTTTCGGATATTCCTCAATGGTCATGTTTCATTGTGATGTTCCTAATGAGTGTGATGCATTGTGCTATTCATCTTAGTTGGCTTATGTGGAATTGTGATGATTCTTAATTGATTTGTTACATTGTAATGTTCATGATTGGTTATGTCAAATTTATGATGTTGCTAAATTATTATAAAATATTTTATTTCAAAAAATAAAGCTAATATATTTACATGGTTTTGACAAAATTTATGTTTGAGTGTAATTTGTAATTTATAGTCAACATTGTAAAGTTGTATAATTATGTGAAGAAACATGTGCTCATTAACTAATTTCTTTTTTTCATGAATAAAAAAAATCACATGCTTTGACAAAGAAAACATTAAAGTCTAATACCTGAACATGGTTTTAAAAAGATATCCAATGCAACCCAACATCCAAAACAATACTCCATTTCTTTACTATATCAACCTTTTATTATCTTCAACATTTCATTTTGAAACATCCTATGTTTCAAGTGGACACTCCACCCATCATTAGGGACACAAAATCTCATATTAGGGGTGGATTTTCCACTCGAAACATTAGACGTTTCAAAACCATGTACACAGTTTTTATCCAAATATGTTAAGAACCAAATATCAATATAGCATAGAAAACCCTTAAAGAAAGTACTCAACGCCTTGAAAAAGAGATAATTTCAGATAATAAGCCTCTTCGAGGGGGCAACCTCCTTTTACCCCACTTAAATGTTCAAGTACAAGATGATTCAAAATGAAAATGTCTCCCTCGTATATATATGAGACTAGGAGGTATAATTACAACTAATGACCTAAAGCCGACATAAATAAAATAACATTACTAATATAATATGCACCAATTAAGGGGTAATGAGCCAACATTAGGGCTTAACATGCCCCTCCCCTTGAGACAAGTGTTGTCCGCAACGCTTGAGTAACTCTGGATGCTTCTGTATAAAAGACTCATCTTCCCAAGTGGAATCTTCAGCCGATAGTTTCNAATCCACATTTAAGAGCTTTCTAATTTTAAACTGAATTAGCAATTTCATAATAGGGAAAGCCTTTAAAACCTATAAGGGAATCTAGGGACACCTAGGAGTGATTCTAGGAGTAACTCTAGGTGGGTGACGGAAATAAAGATAATTACTTAATTAAAGAAATTAATTTATGGAGGAATGTAGGGGAAGGGGGACACTTGTATGGAGAGGAAATTTTAGGAATTTATTTTAAAAATTTAATTAAATGACATTTTAGGAAGAGAGGGAAGTTTGAAACTCTATAAAAGAAAGGGAGGAGAAGGAGGAAGGATCATCTTTTGTTGCACAACGTTACGTTGCAGAAATATCAACTTGACTAATTTACTTGTCAGGAGTTGGGACACCCAGCTTGGAGAGGAGTGGTAGCTCGACCTTGTGAGGTGAGCTGGGAGCTAGATGAAACCTCTGGATCGTGTGTGTGGCCCCTTTGTGGCTCGGGGGGCTAAGGGGGAAGAAGAGTAACCATAGCGTTGACTGGGAGGTATAGATGTAGTCTCGATGGTCGGCGAGCGGGTGTTGCATGGAGCACACGGACGTCACTCGGAGAAGGAGAATAGGCAACGATACACTTTTTTTTGGTTGAATGATAGAATGTTGTAGGATGTCTGTTTTAGATATGCATGTGTATTGGGTAGGTCAACTGTTTGTGTATTTTCATGACTAAAATGTTATAGCATGGCTGAATGATTGGTTGATTGATTTTCGTGACCTTCATCTTCCCGCATGTCATGACCACCCTGTGTGTTGATTGTGACCTTGAGGTTGTTATCCTTCATCCCTAGCTCACCAGTCCTCACCTGAGCAGTTGGCCAGGAGCCTGATCTATGGTCCTCACCTTAGCGTTAAAAGACCTATGGATATCAACGCCCTATTTTTTTGTATGAGGATGGTGAAGTGAAGGTGAACCTTCATACGCCTATCTATGTGGATGTACTTACCTAATTGTCGACTTACGTCCTTCAGTACAGCCTTGGCTTTGGATTATTTGGCTTCCTTGTTGTTTATTTCCGCGCCCCGATTGATATTACTCTTATGATCCCTTCGATAAGTTATCCTTTGGTGTTGGCGTTCTCTTACTATTGTCAGCCTTATATATTGGTAACCCGAGAGGTAAAATGCTTCTAACTTCAATATGCGTTTTGTTTCTTGTGGGATTGACTAGTTTCTATCCCTTCTGCGATGGAATTTAGGTAACCGATGTGAAATATTACCTCTACTATTGTAATGAAGTTGGGTGTAAAAATATTACTTCACAGTATAGTCATTTTTAGAGTTTTTTTTCTTCAAGTAATGTTTGCACAACCACTCCTGTAGTGTGTTTTCCTGTAGGAGTGAAGGATAAAATTTTCATCCCCATGGTTTATGTATAGACGTATACTCCCAACTTTGCAGATTTATTTTATTTTATTTTATTTATAACTCTGTATTTATCACTCTGCACCTTTGATTTATATCTCTGTGTCTGATTTATAACTCTGCATATATTTAATTCAGATTTAATTGATCTATACATTTTATGTTTATGATAATCCATCACTGCTGGGGTCTCCATTTGTGAGTGCGCATTTGTCTTCTTTCTAGACTTCCCATCGTGTTGGGTTATTGGGCGACTTGCCACCTAATTTAGTCACAGTCACTGCTAGAATTTTTATGTTGCAAGTGATTCTGGATGCATTGCTGGCTGGAGTTAATCCTCTAGCGATCTCCCTTGAGGGATTGCATTGCCTTGATTTTTTCCCTCTGTTATCCATGCATTAACTCTCCTTACCTTTGTTGATGGCATCGCACCCCCCCCCCTAGCATTCTGTAGCAATTTTTCTCTTTAACGATTTTGTTGGGGTTTCTGCAAAATGAATTCAGATCCTGACTTTCACCCATCTGTGCGAATGCTGTATTGAGTTTGTTGTCAGAATGATTTTATTTTATTGTCTAGTCAACCTCCTTCCCAATGTGAAATGGTAGATTCATATTCACTGTGTCATGGATGAAATTCTGTTTCTGGAATAAAAATTTCCATGGTGAACTCTGTATTTTAGACCAAAATCTTTTGTGACTCTCTGTTCCTGATTTTCAAACCTTTTATTTTTCCGTGAGCCCAATTCGTATGGGTATTCGCTGCTAGTACAATTTAGATCTAACTGAGTCTTCATTGAGTATCTTTCTAAGTCTACATCCTAAGAAAAAATAAAAAAATTAAATCTTCTTCCCTGCCTCGAAATGAACACCCTATTTTTCCTGACACACAACTTAATCGGTAGCAAGCAGCGTTATTTCAGACTCATATTTCTTGGGATGAGAGTCCAGTTGTAGTTGTTCTCTGATAGGTCAGAGGAAGGATAAACATAGATTTCATTACCAGATCATTTATTTTATTATTATTTCCGTAAATGCTTAAATTCTGCCAGGCATAATTGCAACGACCCTTCATAATTTGGTGACACTTTAATTCATAACGCTCATTGGTTAAAAACAATGATCCTTATATTAAGTTATGCCTTATAAATTAGCAAGTGTGGCAGCCCCTAGTTATCAACTTGCATAAATTTTAGTAAGCTTTTATCATATTAGCATTAATTCTAGTAAGTTTTATTAAATTAGCTTTATTTATCAATTGCTTTAATTCTAGTAGTTTTTGTCAAATTAGCATAAATTCTAGTAAGTTTTATTAAATTAGCATTATTTTTCAACTTGCATAAATTCTAGTAAGTTTTTACTAAATGTTCTTTTTCCCCTTTAGATAAGGAAGCATAATTGTATGACTTATAAGAGTTATTATTCCTCAAAGAATGGAAATTTAATTAGCCCTTAGAGTTGGGAAAGTAATTGCCTCAACCTTAGACTTGCCGCTAAGTCCCAAAATGTATAGACCATCATAAGATGCACTCTTAGTAGTTGGAATTAATCATGTTCTCCTTTGTTAAGCAACCTTGATGAAAGTTTTCCAAGAGTTGAGATTTAGTAATCTTAGGATTCAGGTCAACAATAATAGGTGTTCTTTTACTGGATGAATCCTTCCTGATTAAGTACTTACTTAAAGGTGAAGAAATATAGAAGAGGTCATGTGATTGAATCTTGAGGATTGTATGAATTAAATTTTATTAATAACTAGCTCGTAAGGGTCTTAATTGAATTTTTTTAAATGGAGATCTCAGTAATCGACTATTTAGTTGTAATGATTGGTAGCTTATAATATCTCGCATTATTGTACGTACTTCTCATATCTGCACCTGCATGTGACTTCTTATTATTTATTTCCTCAATGATGTTATTAGTTTCATATAATGGATACCTAATGTAAAGGTGTTTTTCAAGTTTTGTATTACTTAAGAAGATTGAGTACTTATGGGTTCTCATAATGAATATGTAATTATAGCTTCTCTTTACATGCTCCTAGAAGACATTCCTTAAAAACAAGATGTATAGTTAAGCTGCTTGAGATTAAAATCATATTTCCACTCTTGATTTATGAATCCTTATGCGATGTCTTTTCACTCATTTACACTCATTGTTGCTCGGAAAACGATAAGTATAATAGAATATCTTATTATGCCTTGAATAATTGATGATTAGGTAAGGTTGATGATCAGAGTTGGGATTGTGGTTTATGTTGGATTAGTGGGATGTAGAAACATCCTTGTTCCTCAGAACAGTCGCCAGCCCTGAGACCTTAAATGGTTAAAATCGATGGGAATCTGGGCTTGAGCGTTGCTTATGTGTCTGGGAGGTCCTAACCATTGCAGGGTAGGACGGGCGGCTTTCCAGTCTTATTATCGTTGGTTGATTTTCATTCTTAGCCTCCATATGTCTGATGTGATTCTTAGGTCGTCAGGTTGTTGTCGCAGTTGCATGTATCATGTTCGTCATCATTTTGCGACGCATATTTTAATGTCTTTATTACCCTTGTACACACACAAAAAAAATAAAAAAATTGCACATGTTATGAGAGGCTTGTTGTCGTAACTAATGGGTGGTATGTTACATATTGTATCAGAGTGGGTTCAACCCACAACTTGGGATCGCTACGACTTTTGTTGATATGATTTGATTATATTGTTGCTAATCGAGTTGATTTGTGTGTGTGCAGGTAATCATGGTTAGAGGATGCTGCAGAGGAAGAGGACGGGGTGCTAGGGGAGGAGGCATGGTGCCTCTAATAGCATCCATGCCTAAGGGGTTTAACCCCCAGGGAGATGAGTAGGTTCTCGGACATGAGCAGATAGAAGTTGGAGATGTAGTCGTAATGATGAGATCTTTTCAGCACATGTCCGAGGCACTAATCGGCCATTTGGAGAGAGATGAGGCCAGGGCGCCGGCACCTGTTGTGTAATGACCTCCTCGTTACAACAACAAATCTCTTATAACAAGTGCAATTTTTTTATTTATTTTTTGTTTTTAAAAGTGTGTGCGCGTGTGTACAAGGGAAACAAACACATTCAACTCGATGTTTCCACCCAACGACGAACAAGACACAACCATGACGAACACAACAAGATGACATAAGATGAACATCAAGTAACTATATGCAATTAACGATGATCAATTGACAATAAGTAAGACTGACTACCCACACATCCTACACTGCAATGGTTAGGACCTCCAAGACACATAAGCAATGCTCAAGCCTAGGTTCCCATCGATTTTAACCATTTAAGGTCTCAGGGATGGCAACTGTTCTGAGGAACATGGAGGTGTCTACATCTTGCCCGACACGAATAGACCAAGCAACAAAATTATTACAATTAAGAACAACAATAATTAAATGAGCAACCATGTCTTCTACGAAAGTGCAAGTCAATTAATTGCGAATTCAATTAATTGCCAATCCAATTAATAGCAAATCCAATTAAATGAGATTTCCATTAAAAAGGCATTTTCAATTAATTTCAAATTCCCATTCACTAAATCATAATAACTTTTGGACTTAGTTCAAGACATTATATTGTATCCGCTATCAATGATATTTAATTTCATCATCACTACCATGAAATAACAACCATTTTTCATTTTATTTTACAATAACTACATAAAATGACCAATACATTACATCCGATATGTTATCTATAACCATTTCAATAACTTTACCATAAAACGACTACAACATCCACATTAACAGTTCCATAACCATTAGCCTTAACATTAAACGTTTCATTACACAATCATTACCATAAAACAATAATAACATTAGCATTAACACTACCATAAGCATACATTCAGCATCACTTTACATCGATTATTACCCTAAACCAATAATAACATTAACATTAACATTAACATTTCCCTAAGCATTAGTTTTAACTTGAAATGATGGAAATTGATTAGAAGATCTTAAGAAGTAGTTTATCTCCTTTGAAAAACAAATGTTACAAGGACCCAATATATTTAATTAAAAATATCTAGTTTCTTATGCAAGGAACACTAGAAGAAACTCCTTTATATCGATAGCAGAGAAAATGATAGAGTTATACAACAACTAATTTATAGAGCTGGTTTGCCCATAATATGAGAACCATCAATTACCTTAACTCTAATTCACATCAATCATCCATTTATGTGACCATATACCTCCCACACTCTGAAGCAAACTCATATAATTCTCATTATTTAAAAGCTAACTAGATGGTCTAGATTAATATTCAGCCATTAATTTTATAATCAAGGGACGTTAAAGGCCACTAGTCCAGCAATTAAAATAAGCAACCAACTAAACTAGAAGGCTACCATAAAATAAACCAAGAAGCAACTAACAAAGCCCTTATCTCCAACAATTAAATTAGGCAGTTAAAACCTGACATTTAATAATAGAAAACCGACATTCAATGCAAAGTAAACACAAGGCGCAAGGATGGAAGCGATAATTAGGCTTTTAGTGGAAGTAACTCCAAATGGTAACCAATGATTCACAGGAACCTAGAATGTCGTCAGGAAATTAATACACAGTAGTCACACAGTCACCTTTTTACTATTTACAAAGATTACTTTTGTTTCCAAGATTTACGTACACTTCACATTCAATAATGACTAGTATGAAGGGATAATGGTTTTTGCCCGATCTTAAATAATTTAGTTTTTTTCTCCCAAAAATATATTACCAAGTGGATGAAATGGTTAGGTAATGTTATTTACTTATTCAATGGGTCCATAACTCTACCATACCCGACACACTGTTCAAGTTAACCCGCGACCCCCTCTCTCTACCAGTGTACAATCGTGTTGACTGTAAGATTGGACGCAGTCCAGTTGCTAGCTCAGATATAGTAAAAAAAAGGTGCGGGCAAGCCCCGACAAGGAGGAATATATAGGTTCTACCAACTACAACCAGACAACGCATTCACGCTCTGGCAGAGGTGAAATTCATATGATTTTGAATAAAGTGTGCAGGGAGAAGGATTAGGGATGGAACACTGCTGGCATGGGAGATTTCTTTTACAGTTGCAGAGACAAGTCGACAAGGGTTCCAGTGTGGAGGGCATGGGTGATTCTGGTGTGATTTTTATACAGTTGGAAGGGTGGAAGGAAGGAGTTCAACAGTTCGGTTCGGGCCTTAGACCGATGCTAAACAAACCCTGTAGGTGGTATGATTTACAACACAACGAAATTCAGGAAACAAATTACAATTGAATGCTAGTATGCCCATCACAGACGAATCCAATTTAATAGCTTCGTTTCTATGCAAATCGTAGCGGTATTAACTGTATGGAAGTTACAGAACGATTGCCAATACAATACAAATTAAAAAAAGGAAAAATGGTTTTTTTTTTTTTTATCAAAGGCGGAGGTAATAATTGGATAACAGATGCCGACAAGTTTGCCACTGAAACGCCCCCAAATATGTATACAACAATGCATTTAATTAACAGAGTGTCAAGATTGTATCGCTCCCATACAAATTTTTAAAAGAAGATATAAACGTTCAGAAAAATACAGCCACAAGAGTCACGCAAAAGCAAGGATCCCAACCAAGGAAAAGTAGAACCCCAACCAGAACACAGACCACAAAATTTTTAGGCAATCAACGAAAGGGAAGAAGCTTAAGATAGAGTTCAACCATTATTACTGGGCAAAGGCAAATTGCAGAGAAAAACTATTCTGGCGATCAAAACACACAACAAGGAACTTCGCCATCAATCCAGTTCAAGATTATCAACGCACCAAGGAGAAAGACAACTATTCGTCCAAGGACAACAACAGAGGTAGACATTTAAATATTTAGGTACAATAGACGAAGTACAGATTATTTTCCCACGATTACCTGATTTCAACAGCTGAGTCAATGTTTTTACAACAATAAAATTTTAATTGCCGAAGTAAATAAATATGCATTCTACTCTACCAAATAAAGCTCATACCGTTGGCTTATCGCCTGCCTTGAAGGAATCCCGTGCGCTCCGTGCCACTCCCTCTCGCCGACCGTCGAGACCTCAGCGGTACCTCCCAGCCAATGCTAGGGGTACGCTGCTTCCCCCTAAGCCCCTCAAGCCGCAAAGGGGCCACACACTATCCAGATGGTACGTCTAGCTCCCAGCTCGCCTCGCAAGGCCGAGCTACCACTCCTATCTGAGATGGAAAATCCCAACTCTCCACAAGTAATCAGTCAAGTCACAAATCCGGTAGCGTAACATTACACTAACAACTGATCCCCTACTTCCTCCTTTTTCCTCTCCTTTATAGATTTTTTGCACTTCCAAACTTTCCCAAAATCTCTTTTAATTTAAGTTTTAATGAAAATCCTCTAAAAATTATCTGTCGTACAAGTGTCATTCATCCCCCACGTTTCTCCATTAACTGTTCTTTTTAATTTATTAAATTGTCTTATTTCCCTCGCCCACCTAGAGTTACTCCTATTTTTACTCCTAGGCGTCCCTAGATCCCCTTACAGGTTTTAAATACTTTCCCCAAAATGATGTTGCTAATTTAGTTCAATTTAGAAGGTTCTTTATTGTAGATTCGTTACTAAGTTGACCTCGTTTTTTACCATAAGCTCCTTTGTTTCCCTTATTATGTTTCCTCCATTCCTTATTTTCCTAACTTTTTATTATTCCCTTCTTTCCCCTTTTTATTAGAGAAAAAATGGCAATTGCGCTATTTAATCTTTCCCTTTTATTTTTAATTTAATATCTTTTTATACTCTCACAAGTTTAAAAATTAAATTCTTCTTTACAATTTTTAAATCCACTGATTTTAATTAAATTATTACTCTCTTCATTTTACCCCAAAAGTTTTATGAACACTAAAACTATTACTTAAGTGGTTTTTAGTTTAAATGTTTTTTTTTTTTTTTTTAGGGT